>VMDO01000194.1:22500-64349 GCA_007922755.1 Pedetes capensis | reverse complement strand
GCTGCAGACATGTTCTGACGTATTGTTAGGTGCTGTCAAGTCGAGTCTGACTCATAGTGACCCTCCTTGAGTTTTCAATGGCTGATTGTTTCAGGATTGCTTCAAGAGTGGATTGCCACATCCTTCTCCCGTTTTTGTGGTGCTGGGGATAGAACCTGGGTCCTCAAGAGAATACAGAGCAGTACTCTACTAAGCTAAACCCTAGCCCTTGTTCTGACATAGGAGACAATAATTTCATAAAAAATTTCTCTAATTTGGGACATTAACATGAGAAATGTACAATGAAATGCATGTACAGAAACGTCATAATGAGACCCAAGTTGTACATTAAACATTATTAATAAAAAAGTTGTTTAAATTTTTTCTCTAATTTATAAACTCAACACAACCCCAATCCTGAAACTAAACATAGTTGTGGAGCATCACCTGCCTTTCTGCTGGACTCGCTTCTGGCCAGGGACCGAACCCCATGGCTGAAGACCCGCTGGCTGGTGAGGGCTATCAGAGAGGAGCACTGCTAGAAAGGAGACTTATGCCCACAGCTACTCTGAGAAGCCTTGAGAAAGGCAGGTTCAGAGGCTTATGCCCATGGCGGCACCTTGCTTCTGTTTTCCAAGGATGACGCCGACTCCCAGTGTTGTTCTGTAACAGCTCTTTATTGCTCTCCTGCTCTGTGTGGATGGAATGGACCTGTCCCTTGGATCGATGGTCAGACCCTGAGTGCCCTGTGCGCTGTCCTTATATATCATAGTCTGACCAATCAGAGACTGCCACATAACCTGGTCATAGCCAATCAGGAGGGAGATACAAATGAAGCATTGTAGGGTGTTCAATCAGAAGACGTTCCTTATCTGGCCAATGGGGAGCCTTTGGGTAATTGAGAAGTGGCCAATCAAGTGTCAGGGGTCTGAGGAGGAGAGCTGGACACTGCAGCCATCTCCGTGAGCTTGATGCCCAAAAGTCCCAGGATGTAGGGCAGAGGTTACTGCCCTGGGAACAAGTCTCAGACCTCCAGGTGAGCCAGACAGGCCTCTGTGTGAGCTGCCTCTCTAGCCCACATCCCTACATCTCCCCCTTTCTCTTTATTAAAGGTAAGCTGCCTCTCTGAGCCGCATCCCTACACATAATGATGCTGAAATTCATACGGAAAATAATAATGCAGGAAGAGCAGGGAAAACAATGAAAAAGAACAATGATGAAAAAGGAACCAGCCCTATCATATATTAAAACGTTAATAACTGAAATAACATTAGAGGTACAATATATAGTGATACTAAAGCAGAATAAAATGTCATGAATTTTAGCTTATAATAAAAGTGATATTTCAAATCAGTAGGGTAAAGGTCAATAAATGGTGGGGTACTCATTTGGAAAAAGATAAAATAGCTAGACCTCATGCTATCATGATTATTCCTTTACTAGCACATTCATGCTTTCAAAACAGTAAATTTTTACTACTATGTACTATTGCTTTAGAAATAAGTTCTCTTCTCCCCGACCATTAAGTATCACAATGGCTTCATGGAGTCTTGACTCAATGTGCTGTAATCCATTAGTATTGTGGTACATTTTAACACTCAAATTACTCTAATGGTGGCCCAGGACAGACTTTATAGCCCTGTTTCTACATCCTCTGATATATTAGCTTTAGTATTTGAGCACTTCCTTTATTTCTGACCCAAGATACTCCAGGTTCCCCCTTATACCTATCCTGTTCTAGATAGGATATCAGCCATTTCAAAGAGCCTTCAGTTCTTTTACTGAGGGAACAGTATTTAGAAGCCATGATGCAGGCATTAGATACAGTCACTGCTCCTGTGCTATCACTGCTTTTAGGCTCAGTGCACAGAACTAGGAAATGTGTTTTACATATAACATACTTATGCATTTTAGATTAATCGTCATTGTTAGGTGCTGTCCAGTCGGTGTCCAACTGATTGTGACCCTACCTACAAAAGACAGGTGTCCGACTCAAAGTGACCCTATGTACAGCAGATCAAACACTATTGTCAGTGCTTCTCTGCTATTCATAGGGTTGTCAATGGCTGTTTTTTGTGAATGGGTTGCCAGGTCCTTCTCCCAAGCCTACGTTACCTGGGATTCCCAGATAGTCTCCCATCCAAGAACTCACCAGACCTGACCCTGCTTAGCTTCCAAGATCTGATGGGACTGGACGCCACAGTGGTACAGCTGCAGGTTTACATTAGAAGTGATAAATTTATCCTTAGAGCTCTAATGCAAATGCACATGACAAGTTTTTTCTCATCTTCCTCCATTCCATATTTATACTTTCTCCTTTCCACATAATGAAAAACCTAATTCCCAAAACAATGTATTTCTTCATATGCTCTGTCCTATAGTAACACCATAACATACTAAGAATTATTACATCTATACCAACAACCACTACTAGCAACAACATACTAAATAAACTTCAAAATGCTTTTTGATTTATAATTCTTAATTAGACTAAAAGATGAGCCTTTCTTCAAAATAACAATAGCTACAAAGGATTACTTAGGTGATTGTCACTTACCAACAGGAAACAATGGCAATGTTATAGGAGACAAGAGGTGTAAATTAAGAACACTCCTATACTTTCACTACCAAAAAGCAGAGTAGTGTGATTTGAAACAAGACTTAGATTAATTGCAAATGTATATTGCAAATGCTAAGGCAATCACTAAAACTCTTTTAAAGAAATGTAACTTATAGGCTAAAGGAGGGAAAAACAGAATTATACAAAATGCTTGATTATAACAAGTAGCAGCAGAAAACACACACACCAAGAACAAATAAAAACAGGCATGAACAAACTAATAAATGACAATAGAAAACACAAATATGACACATAATAACCCAACTATTTCAATAATCACGTCAACTGTGAGTGGTCTACATATAGTATTAAGAGATCATCAGAGTGGATAAAAAACAAGACTCAACTATATTATGTACAAGAAACTTCTTTTAAAGGTAAAGACACAAACTGACTGAAAGGTGTATCATGCTGGCACTAATAAATGAAAGCTGGAATAGCCGGCGGGGGGATGCAGCTCAGTGGTTAAGGACTCACCTAGCATGGCCAAGGTTCTGTGTTCAATACCCAGCACCAACCCCCCACACACACAAAGGAAGCCAGGCCCAGTGGCGCACGCCTGTAATCCCAGTGACTTGGGAGGCAGAGACAGGAGGATTGCAAGTTCAAGACCAGAAGCAGTCTGCATAATTTAGCGAGACCTGGTCTCAAAAAGTAAAATAAAATGAGCTGGGGGTGCACCTCAGTGGTCCAGCACTTGCAAAGCATGCAAGCACAAGGCCCTGGGTTCAACCCCCAGTACCACAAAAAAAAAAAAAAAAGAAAAAAAAAGAAAAAGAAAGAAAGAAAAAGCCAAGAAGAATGCTAGAATAGCTATTTTAATTTCAGAAAAAGTTTATTTCAGCACAAGAAATAGTTTTAAAGATGGACAGGGGCATTACATAATGAAATGGGTTATTTTTCCAACAAGACATAATAATCTTAAATGTGTCTGTTCCAAACAAAGCATCAAACTAAGTTAAAACCAATATAACTGCAAAGACAAATACACAAATCCTCATTTGTATCGGTAATTAATACAGGCAGCAGGCAGGAACTCAGAAAGACTCTAGCTGAACTGAACACCATTATCAATTAACTGGATCTAACTGAATGGCAAAGGTAACTACATGTAGAACACTTTACCCAACAGCAGAAAATTAGTAAAGGTAGACCTGAATTGAACACCACCGCCGACCAACTACATCTAACGAATAAAAAAGCTAAGTAGATAGGCACATTCTTCTCAAGCTCACAGGAACACCGACCAGATAGACCACATTAGGGGCCAAAAACAAACCTTAACAAATTTAAAAGAACAGAAATTAGAGCACAATGGAAATAAACTAGAAACTAGTAACAGAGAGAACAGAAAACTAGCTGGAAAAATCCAAAATACCTGGAGATTAAATAAAGCACTTCTTAATAATGCATGAGTCATGAAAGACATATCAAGACAAATTTTAAAATACTAGGAACTCAATGGAAATTGAAAACATAACTCAAGACTCATGGATGATGGCTAGGGCTGTAGCTCAGTAGTAGAGCACTTGCCTAGTATGCATGAGGCCCTGGGTTCAATCCCCAGGAGGGGAAAAGAGAAAAAATGCATGTGCTGTAGGAAATAGTAGCTCTTGGAGGAAAATTTATAGCATTAGATGCATACATTAACAAGATCAAAAATTAATAACCTAAATGCCACAGATGGGGTGGCACAGACCTGTAACCCCAGCACTCAAGAGGCTGAGGCAGGAGGATTTCAAGTTCAAGGCCAGCCTGGGCTACACAGTGACATCTTGTCAGAAAGAAAAAGAGAAAACAAAAAAAGGAAGGAACAAAGGGAGACAGACACTAGGATGTTGTAGTTGTTAGGTGCCGTGTAGTCGGTATCCAACTCATAGCAACCCTACATACAACAGGAGAAACACTATTGTCAGTGCTTCTCTGCTGTTCATAGGGTTTTCAGTGGCAGATTGATTTTTGGGAGTGGGTTGCCGGGTCTGTCTCCCAAGCCTACAGCACCTGGTGTTCCCAGGCGGTCTCCCATCCAAGTATTAACCAGGCCCAACCCTGCTTAGCTTCCAAGATCTGACAGGATCGGATGCCACGGGGCTATGGCTGCAGGCAACACTAGGGTAAGAGCAAATTATATATAAAGGAAGTGGGGGAAGAAGAAATAAAAATTGGTAGAAATCAATGAAACAGAAAATAGGAAATCAACAGAGAAAAATAAAAAAAAACCCAAAAGCTATTTAAAAAAGAAATCAGTAAGTTGATAAGCCTCCAGTGAGACATATTATGAAAAAAGAGAATGCAAATTACGATGCCAGAAATGAAAGAGGGGTCATCAGCACTGAACCCTGTGACTATTACAAATGTGATAAAGGAATATTATGAACAACTTTACAATCACAAATTTGATAATTTATACCAAATAGGCCAACTTCTTGAAAGAAACAATATACTAGAATTCACCCAAAGGAGAAACTGAACTGAATAGGCCTGTGTCTATTAAAGAAACTAAATAAGTAATAAGCTACCAAAATAGAAAGCATCAGACTCAGATAGCTTCATAGGAATATTCTACCAAAATATCAAAGAAACAGCATCATTTCTCTATAATCTCTTGCAAAAAACAGAAAGAACATGTCCTGGCCCTTTCTATGAGGTTAGCATTATCCTTATATCAGAACGAAGGTAATATAAGAAGGGGAAATTAAAGACTGGTACTTCTCAAAAACACAGATGCAAAATTCTCAAGTAAAATATGTTGTTGTTGTTGTTGTAGTTGTTAGATGCCAATCGAATCGTGTCCAACTCATGGCAACCCCCACAGGGTTTTCAATGGCTGATTCTTTTCGGAGTGCCATGGGAGTGGATTGCCATGTCCTTCTCCCATTTTTGCAGTGCTGGGAATCAAACTCAGGACCTCAGAGACTGCAGCACAGTGCTGTACCAACTGAGCTAAATCCTAGCCCAAGTAAAATATAAGCAAACCAAATCCAACAGTATATAAAAGGAATTGTACACCACCACCAAGTGGGATTTCCTCCAGGTATGCAAGTCTGGGTCAGTATTTGAAAATCACTTAATGTAATTCATCACACCAACAAGCTAAACAAGAAAAACCAGGATTGTTTCACTAGCTTCAGAAAAAGCATTTGACAAATTTCAACATGGTAAAAAGTTTCATTCAATTAACTACAGATTGAAGGAAATCTCCTCAACTGAGAGACAGACAGACAGAGAGGGAGGGAGGGAAAGTGGGAGGAAAGCAAAATCACAAGCATCATAGTTATGGGTGAAAGTGTGAATGCCTCCTCCCCAAGGACAAGGTGGTCTGCCCTCACTATCTGTACATAATACTGTTATGGAGCCTTCAAACATGTATATTAGGCAAGAAAAAGAAACTAAAAGACATGCAGATTGAAAAGAAGTAAAGTCACATTATTTACAAATGACATGATCTTATATATGTTGTTGTTGTTAGGTGCCATCGAGTCGGTATCCAACTCATAGCGACCCTCATAGGGTTTTCAATGGCTGACTGTTTCGGGACTGCCTTGGGAGTGGATCGCCAGGCCCTTTTCCCAGATCTTATATATAGGAAGTATTTTTTAAATCTACCCAGAAAACCCATTAGAACAAATGAGTGAGTTCAAAGTGCACAACACAAAATCCACATGCAAAAATCAATTGTATTTCTATACATTAGCAACGAGCAATCTGCAAATAAAGAAAACAATTCCATTTACAATATCATCAAAAAGAATACACAGGAATAGATTTAATCAGAGTAAACAAACCTTTTGAGACAGAAAGTAGATGAAAGTTTTTGATTTTTTATTTGTTTTTGTTTTAGGCTGAAGAATCCTTGCCAAAGACTATATGGCTTATTTGAAAGTTGGTTAAAAAAAAAAAAAGTGTTCTAAAAGTGGATTATGTTGATAGTGTCAGTGTGAAAATAGTAAAGCAATTGTACATTTTGAACACTGTACATTATGGTATATGGGTTGTATCTCAATAAAAAGGAAGAAATATATACATGTATCTCAATATGTATCTTTGTTGTTAGATGCTGTCCAGTTGTATCTGATTTATAGCGACCCTCATAGGGTTTTCAATGGCTGATTGTTTTGGGATTGCCTCAGGAGTGGATTGCTGCGTCCTTCTTCCATTTTTGCCATGCTTGGAATCGAGCTTGGGATCTCAGAGACTGCAGAGCAGCAATCTGCCATGTGAATTAAATCCCAGTCGAATATGTATCTTTATAGAGATAGAATTCACATAACCATAAAATATATGAAAATTTATTTTTTTAAACATGAAAAAGGACATACTAGTAGACCTCTGCAGAAGTCCACTGGACTGGCTTGGGTGAGGCTGGCATAGGTAAAGAAGAATGTTAAAAGATTTCAAAGAAATCTTTCATCTAGATCTTTGACTCTAGACATATGGACGAGAAAAGAGCAGTTATCAAGAATGAGTTCACACTATTCATATGCATGTTTGCTCTACTTCTGCCAGAAATTGTTCCAACAGGTTCACAAAGACGATCTTTGAAATGGATCACAATTAGAGTAGAAGCATACCATGCTTGGGAAAGGAAGGTTGGTCAGGAAAAGGAGGGGTCATTACCAGAGTGTGTGCAAAAGCCTCAGAGACAGACAAGAGCAGGGAAGGCAAAGCTTAGGGACAGCAGCAGAGAGATGAACCAGGATGGCCTGATGGTGGAGAAGGCCCTGCAGGCAAAAGGAAATGTTGTTTTTGTTGTTGTTGTTGTTGTTGTTATTGTTGTTGTTGTCGCTGTTGTTGTTGTTAAATGCCACTGAGTAGAGTCTGACTCATAGTGACCCTATGCACAACAGAACTAAATACTCCCCAACACTGTGCCACACACAGGATCTTTTTATGTTTGAGCCCAATATTGCAGACACTGTTTCTTCTCATTTTGAGTCATGCCCCTTCAGCAAATGGGTGTCCCAGGGCCTTTATTCCATTGCCATCATTAAGGTCAACTCTACATCAAGGAGGCAACTCTTCCCCAGCTGTTTCTTGAATGTCTTCCAGCCAGGGGGGCTCATTTTCTGGCATATATCTGACAGTACTTCTCTGCTATTCCAAGGACTTTCAATGGCTAATTGTTTAGGGCTGCCAGGTCCTTCTCTCTAGTCTGTCTTCACCTGGAAGCTCAGCTGAAATCTGTCCACCATGGGTGGCCCTGCTGGTACCTGAGATACCCATGGCATAGCTTTCAGCATCACAGCAACACACAAGCCCCTACAGCATGGCAGGCTGACAGACACATGAGGCTGCACCTACCTAAAGGGCCGCAAGTGCAGTCTAGAGCTTTTCCAGCCACAGAGTTCTAACGTTCCTTAAACACTGCTGAAAGCACATTCTGGAGTCACCTCTATGAGAAACAAAGGCACCAGGGAGTCTCTCTTCTCCAGCAGTATCCCTGACCTCACTTTTTTCTTTGCACTACTTACTGCTGCTTTGATGGTAAAGCAAAGTGCAACGTAAGCAGCATCGGCCAAGCCTGCATTGTCATCTTTGGGAATCCTCAAAGAAGGATGGGTCAGTTTTCTGAAGAAAGCAGGATGCCCTCACAGCTAATACTGTCACCTCAAATAAATTGAAAACAATTGAATTTATTAAATTGTCTTTTATGTTCTGGTATCTTCTTTCAGCCCATTTGAAACTTAAAGGCTTTCTAGATATTTTGTGAAAATTTATTTTTAATATGCATTCATTAAAACATACAGAATGTACTTGCAGTCCCTTCATATCTTAACATACCACTAGCACATTTAAGGTAACTGAAATCCCAGCACAACTGAGCTTCCCAAAAAAAAGTGGCACTCATGACTTAACAACTCCAGGGCCAGTCATAGCTTCCAGCTCAATTTTTCACTATTCTGCCTGTCATGCCAGACCATAGTCACACTTGTCTCATGATGTTTCCCAAATACACTACACATGTTCACATTTCCGGCACTTTGACCATTCTGCTGTCTGACATTATAAACAAGTAAGAAATAGAGTAACTTTTCGTACTCCCTAGTACCTATCACTCCTGTAGCCATAGCCCTGTGGCATCTGATCCTGTCAGATCTTGGAAGCTAAGCGAGGTCGGATCTGGTTAGTACTTGGATGGGAGACCACGTGGGAACACCAGGTGCTGTATGTTTGGGAGATGGACCCGGCAACCCACTCCCAAAAATCAATCAGCCACTGAAAACCCTATGAACAGCAGAAAAGCACTGACAACAGTGTTTCACCAATTGTACACAGGGTCGCTATGAGTCGGATAACGACTCGAAGGCACCTAACAACAACAACAACAGTAGCTATCACAGATTACTCAGTGGGAAATATACATTGACTATCTCATCTAATCTTCACAGCCAGCACATAAAGTCGTAGTTTTCCTATTTTACACATGAGCTAAGTGAAGCACAGAGATTTATGCCCAAGGTCACTCACTGTTGTTAAAGTATGTCTTTGGAGCCAGGCATGGTGGCACTCACTTGTAATCTCAACACCCAGAAGACTGGGGCAGGAGGATCCCCAATTCAAGGCCAGCTGAGGCTAGAAGGGGAAACCCTGACTCAAAACAAAACAAAAAGAATGCCGTGGAACCTCTTTTAACTGATGGACACTCTCTGGGCATTAGAGGCCTATGTCAACCTTCTTCACTAAAGCACCTCTTAAAGACAGCAATCATAACTTAATCGTTTTCCGCTTCTGCTTAATAGATTTTTGGTGCTCAATAAGTGTGTGTCAAAGTTAAATGACCGGTCCTCTGTTTCGGCCTGGGCGATATTTCATTCCACCCTTCAGGATGCCTTTAGATTATCGCAACACTGCAACTGTAAAGAACTGAAGTTCATCAGTATTGCCTCCGCCTCTCACTGTCATGTATTGCTGTGTATCTGTCTCCCCCCAACCTCAAGGACAAGATCACTATCATCCACATTACTTGCCCCAGAGCTTGGCAAGACAAAAAGTGCTCAAAATTGTTTAATGGAAGGCGAACAGTTCCCCAAAACTAACTTTCTAAGATAAAACAGACAAGAAAAACTGTCCCACATGTAAGACTCTTGAGCATAACTAAAGCCATGCTCCCTGCAGCTTCGACCGCGCTACCACTTGACACCTGAGTTGACAGAGCACCATTACACAGCAGCTACACACGGCAGAGAGCAGCGCCCGGTGCATTGACCTTGGCGCTCCTCCTGCAGCCCCGGGCGCAGGCTGCAGGTCGGGCCTCCGCGCCCGCCGAGCTGGGCGCTTCTCAGGTGAGCGGCCGGCAGGTGCGCAAGGAAACAGCCGCGCCGGGCGGGATGGCGGCGAGGCGGGGCCTGGGGGCCGGCGCGCCCGACCTCCCAGCCCGCCCGCACCGCTCACCTCGGTTCTCCTCCTCCAGGTGCTGCACCCGCAGCTCGTCCTCCGCCTTCGCCTCCGAGCCGTAGCCCCTCCTCGGGGCCGGACCCCTGGCCGCCCACGAGCCGGACGGCCGCCATCCCCGGCCGATCCTCGCGCAACACGCCGCCACCAGGCGGGCGCGGCCGGCCTGCAGGGCGCTCAGGGCCCCCGGGGCCGCCGCCGCCGCTGCCGCCATGTTCTCTGTTTACAGCGTGGGCCTTCAGCTTCCACTCCGCCCCCGCCCGGAGCCGACGCGCACGCGCGTACGCGCACAGGCTCCGCCCCACAGCCTGGCCCCGCCCCCGAGGCTAAGGCTTAGGCTGAGGCCAGGCCCCGCCCCTCGCCCTGCCCGGGACACTGCAGAGCCATCCGGACCGTAGTAGTCTGTGTCCCTTGGTCCCTGGTGCGTGTTAGTGGCTAGTTAGCCTAGAAGAGAAAACAGTCGCTTTCCAAATCTATGCAATAGCTCAGGGGATCATATTCTGGGCTTTGTTGCTGTTAGGTGCCCTGGAGTTGGGTCCAACTCATAGTGACCCTACCCAACAGCACTACCCAACACCAGGCCATGTACGTGATCTATTTATGTTTGAGCCCATTGTGGCAATCACTGTGTTTCAGTCGTGCCACATCAGCAAAAGGAGGTCCCATGGGCTTTATTCCATTCCCATCATTAACGTTGACTCTACTTTGAGGAGGCAACTCTTCTCCATTCGTTTCTTGAATACCTTCCAGCCTGGGAGGCTCCTGATTCGGCACTATATGATTCTCTGCTGTTCGTAGTTTTTTCAGTGGCTAATTATTTCAGAAGTGGGCTGCCGGGTCCTTCTGCCTAGTCTGTCTTATTCTAGAAGCTCAGCTGAAACTTGTCCACCACAGGCGGCCCTGCTGCTGAGATTGTTGTTGTTAGGTACCCTCGAGTCCGTATCCGACTCAGCGATCCTCATAGGGTTTACAAGGGCTGTTTCGGGATTGCCTTGGGAGTGGATTGCCAGGTCCTTCTCCCATTTTTGCGATGCTGGGAATTGAACTCGGGACCTCAGAGACTGCAGCGCAGTGCTCTACCAACTGAGCTAAATCCCAGCCCTCTTGAGGATTAGGACAAGGAAAATCTTTCCTTCCTTTCTATCAGTCCTCTTTTCTAATAATGGTGTTCACTTTGCTAGGTGTTGAGATTTTTATCATTATGATTTCTCTCTACTATGGTTTTGAGGTCTTTTGAGGCAGAAGAGAAGTCTGAAAGTAAGAGAGAGGTCAACGAATGGACAAGCTGTTGTTAGGTGCCGTCGAGTCTGACTCATAGTGACCCTATGTACAGCAGATCAAAACACTTCCCCTTTCTGTGCCAGGCACACAATCTTATTTATGTTTAAGCCCATTGTTGCAGACACTGCATCAATCCATCTGGTGGGTTTTCCTTTTTTTGTTGACCTGACACTCTCCCAAACATGATGTCTTTCTCCAAAGATTGGTCTCTCCTGACTATGTGTCCAAAATATGTAAGATGCAACCTAGTCATCCTTGCTTCCAAAGAGCACTCTGGTTGCACTTCTTCTAGGACAGATCTGTTGGTTCTTTTTGCAGTCCATGATATATTCAATAGATGTCTCCAGCACCATAATTCAAACAGTGGACAAGGGGGCAGGGGGATTTGAGGGCCAGTGGGGCCAAAACCATTTTTGTGGTCCAGGCATTACCCAGGCAGTTTCCCACGTTGAGGGGGTGAGTCTAATTGGGGAATTAGAGCAAGCAGGCACAAGCTCCATGAGTCGAGCTGTGACTGCCAAGGGGTCACTGTGATATTTCCCAGCAGTGGATGTGGGTGTGGTCAATGGGGAGAGTGGAGTACATTGTATCTAGCTTTCCCATAGGGAGTAGTCACCAGGAGGCAGTTTTATAAGGCAGATTCCTGGATCAACCACATTGGGGAACTGGGAGGAGGTGAAGAGCTGGAAAGTTGAGGATGCCTGAGCCCTACCTCTGGTGTGAGAGTTAAACTTACCTGCAAAATTGTTGTTACTGTTATTAGATGCCATCAAGTCAAGTCTGACTCATAGCAGCCCTATGTACAACAGAACAAAACACTCCCTGATTCTGTGCCAAGTACATGATCTTATTTGTGTTTAAGCCCATTGTTGCACACACTGTGTCAATCCATCTAGTTGAGGATCTTCCTTTTTTTCATTGACCTGCCATTCTCCCAAACGTGATGTCCTTATCCAGGGACTGGTTCCCCCTGACTGCATGTCCAAAATACATCAGACACAGTCTAGCCATCCTTGCTTCCAAAGAACACTCTAGTTGCACTTCTTCTAGGACAGATCTGTTGGTTCTTTAGGCAGCCCGTGGTATATTCAGTATTTGTCTCCACCATCATTCAAAAGTATCAGTTCTTCTCCTGTCTCCCTTATTCAACATCCAGCATTCACAATCTGGATGCCGAGAAGTCAGTATACTTCTTGTTGTTGTTGTGTGCTGTCGAGTCGGTATCCGACTCATAGCGACCCTCATAGGGTTTTTAATGGCTGACCGTTTCGGGATTGCCTTGGGAGTGGATTGCCAGGTCCTTCTCCCATTTTTGCGGTGCTGGGAATTGAACTCGGGACCTCACAGACTGCAGTGCAGTGCTCTACCAACTGAGCTAAATCCCAGCCCCGTCACTATACTAAGAAACTAAAAAAAAAAAAATTACTTCTTTTAGAGACAGAATTTCACTACTTTGCACAGGCTGGCCTCCAAATGCAGATCCTCCTGCCTCAACCTCCCAAGTAGCTGAGGTAACAGGCTTTCTCTATCACACTCAGTGGAAACTCAAAATCTTATTGGTAGCTCAACCATTACAAATATGGCAATGGTTTCATTACAGTACTGCTCGCGTGATAGGCTCTAATTGTTTTCACACTTTTATGTTGGCTCATTAAGAGAATTAAAGCAAGGAGTTAGAGCACTCAATGCAGAGCTGTTTGAAATAATATAGCCTCAGACAATACTTGTGATCAATGAGGACAACTGCAGAAAAATAATCATAAATTACTTGGGTCCTACAAGAAAACAAAATAAGGAACTGCCTAGTGGCATAGGACCCAATGGGGAAGAACACAACATGGAGACATTGTTTTCTTCCATAACCTTGGGGGCTTTGTTTTGTTTTGTTTGTTTTTGTTTTTGCGGTACTGGGGGTTGAACCCAGGGCCTAGCGCTTGCATGCTTTGCAAGTGCTGGACCACTGAGCTGCACCCCCAGCCCATTTTTGTTTTACTTTTTGAGACAGGGTCTCAGTAAATTACACAGACTGCTTCTGGTCTTGAACTTGCTATCCTCCTGCCTCCACCTCCGGAGCCTCTGGGATTACAGGTATGTGCCATCTGGGACTTTGGTTTTTATTTGGAACAGTCATGACAGTATCCCAGGAATGGGGACTGATTATTTTCCCAGTGCTAAGGATTGAATGCTGGACCTTGCCCATGCTAAACTTACTCTCTACCACTGAGCTCCAGCCCCAGACCCAAATGTTGAGTCTTAAAAATTAAATTCAAGTAACAAATATCACCATGAGCATCACAGCCTGTCAAGAATGATAACTGCTTGAGAATTGTCATGTATCAGGGATTTAATAAGATCCTAATCAGACAGACGTCTGCTGCTGTAGCCCTGTGGCATCCGATCCCATCAGATCTGGGAAGCTAAGCAGGGTCGGGCCTGGGTAGTACCTGGATGGGAGACCGCCTGGGAACACCAGAAGCTGTAGGCTTGGGAGAAGGACCTGGCAACCTGGCAATCTGCCATTGAAAACCCTATGAACAGCAGAGAAGCACTGACAATAGTGTTTCCCCTGTTGTACAGAGGGTTGCTATGAGTTGGATACCAACTCGATGGCACCTAACAACAATAACAACAATCAGACAGACATGACTGTGGTCACCAGCTCCTCTGCTTTATCTGGACACATTGTAAGACATTCAAACACTGCATGCTCCCATTGCTTTATCTACAGGATAACTAACATAACCTCATGAGTTCTTTAACTTCCATTTCTTTATTTATAAAATGAGGATAATTACGCCCACTGTTTTGGGTTGATAAGTATGTGATACATCTAGTGCCAGGAAATGAGAACAGAACATGCAAGATTAGTTCTTTTTAGTCTGTTCCAGTCATTTAGACATCTTACTTAATGTTCAGAAACTTTTGAACTGGGCATTATTGTCCTGGTTTTTATAGATGAGGAAACTAAGGTTAAGTTACTTCTAAAGCCTGCAGCAAGGAAGCCAGAGGGCTGGAATTTGGATCTCAATATATCTGATCCCAAAGCCCTTGTTCTTAATCACTGTTTTATACAGCCTTTCAATAAATACTAGGCAGTCAATAAAATTTAATTCCCCCTGATTTCTTTCTAGTTTTCAGTAAAAGATTGCCAAGTATAAGAGAGGAAAAAAGTGTGTCTTGGTGCTGAAATGACAAACGTGGAAAAGCCAAGGTATCTGGAGTAGTATAAGCAATAATCCCCTAATGTAAATTTAGACTTTTACCATCTCCTTATAGGATTGAGACCTTTGCCTCCATTCAGCTCTTAGGTAACAGATCTCTCACACGCCGGGCCTTTTTCCAATGCTCACTTCGAAGTAATACGAAAGATGTGCAATAGAGTATCCCAGGACTGGGCCCCTGGAGCACAGCCTCACCCAGTGAATACTCTTTGCAAAGCATCTCTTTTGCAAAAGACACATGCCAGGACATGTGTGTTGCCTGTAAAATGCAGCCATCACCAACAAGTTTACCAGCCACCACTGGAAAGACAAAAGTAGGTCAACAAACACAGTGAGAGGAATAAAGCAGAACTTGAGATTTTCTGAAAATGGAAGCAGAGTTTGAAAGTATTTTGACTGCAACAATCGAAGAGAGTAATATATTACTTAGCATTAGCATGAATGCTGGGTGGCTACATCAAGGACACCCTTGTAGGTGAGGGCTTAAACAAGAGAGACAACTCACGGTTCTGATGTTTCTGTCTCTGGCTGCTCCCCACTGCTGCCAAGATGGGGAAAAGATGAAGTACAGAAGCCTCTCCTTATCAACAGCTTCACTTCCCAAGGTTTCAATGACCCACGATTAACTTTTAAATTTAAAATGGAAAATTCCATAAACAAATAATCCATAAGTTTTAAATTGCAAGCTGTTCTGAAACAAATGATAAAATCTTGTACCTTCCTGCCCCTTTCCACAGGGACATAAATCATCCCGTTGTCCAGTGTATCCACGCTGTATATGCTACTCACCCATTAGCTACTTAGTAAGCCATCTCATTTATCAGATCAATGGCCACAGTACAGCAGTGTTTGTGTTCAAGTAACCCTAAGTTCAAAACCAGTGATGCTGACAATTCAGATATACCAAAAAGAAGCTGTAAAGGGATTCCGCTACGTATCATTTCGGGGCATCACAAAAAGGATGAGCATACAATAAAATATTCTGAGAAGGAAAGAGAGAGAGAAAGAAGCGGGGAGAGAGGGAGTGAGGGAGAAAAAGAGAGAGAGACCATATTTACACAGCTTTTCTTACAGTATATCATAATTTTCCTATTTTTTATTATTGTTATTATTATTATTATCATCTTATTATGCCTAATTTATAAATTAAACTTTATCATAGGTGTTCATGTATGTGGAAAAATATAGTACATATAGAGTCTGGTACTGTCTGAGGTTTCTGGCATCCTGGGGTCTCAGCCCATGTCCACTGTGGATAAAGGAAGAGTGCTGTATATTCTATTAAGGGAAAGATCTACACATGGCATATGTCCCTTCTACTCACATCCCACAGGCCACAACAGAGCCATAAGGGACCTGAGAAATGTGACCTCACACAGGGCCACACCCAGCTACAATTCCATTACTATGTGCAAAGGAGATTACAGATAAGTCAGCACAATTGCCACAGTCTTTCAACTTTTATCTTTTAAACCAAAGCTGTCATGAATCCCAAGTTAAAGTTTCACAGTTCTAAAGTATGGGTCTGTAGCCGTACCACTATGGTGTCTGATCCCGTCAGATCTCGGAAGCTAAGTAGGGTTGGGCCTGGTTAGCACTTGGATGGGAGACCACCTGGGAATACCAGATACTGTAGGCTTGGGAGAAGGACCCAGCAACCCACTCCCAAAAAACAATTTGCCATTGAAAACCCTCTGAATAGCAGAGAAGCACCAACAGTAGTGTTTTGCCTGTTGTACATAGAGTCGCTGTAAATCAGACACCTACTGGACAGTACCTAACAAAAAAATATGGTACATTTCACAAGAAATAGCAAGAACTGTCTACAAACTGAAGACTGTCCTTTCACCTGAGCCATCTTGGAGTTATTGCCAAGGACGTCCTCAGAAGGGGAAGATAATGTAAAAGTTAAGTGTATGAAATAGTGTATATACGACAATTATGACAATGTTTAATCTCTGAGGATCGATTATGACACATTTGTAACCTATGTGTACTACGATATAAAACTATGAGAAGCTCTTTGGAAGCTTTGCGTTCATAGAGATAACAATTGGAAGATGATAGAAAAAATATATAATTTTGTTCAAAGTGACATAGTTGTCCATCAAATTTTCTGGGTTTTTTGTTTTTGTTTTTGTTTTTGCAGTACTGGGGGTTGAACCCAGGGCCTTGCGCTTGCATGCTCTGCAAGTGCTGGACCACGGAGCTGCACCCCCAGCCTATTTTTTTACTTTTTGAGACAGGGTCTCACTAAATTATGCAGGCGGCCTCTGGTCTCAAACTTGCAATCCTCCTGCTTCTGCCTCCCGAGTAGCTGGGATTTCATGCATGCGCCACTGAGCCCAGCTGATTTTCTATAAAACTCTTTTAAGCATTTAGTAGATAGTTTAAACATTTGTAACTCTAAGGCACAGAGAAAGTGCACAGTACATTTTAAGAAAAATGCAATATTTTATACATTTTAGTCCCTAAATAAAAATTGAAACAGTTACTGCCTGAATTTCTTTGGGTCTCTAATGCTTTTTAAAAATATTTTCTTTTCCAAGTATTCTCCAAGACTATTTCTAGGATCTGTTTTTACAATACAACTATTAATTACATTTACCCCCCAACACTTCTGATACCAAATGCTTGAGGATTTTTTCCTCCACAACAACCAATCCCATAATACTAGCTGGGTGTCCTACAGTACAATTCAGTTCTGATGCTGCCTGCCTAGAATTCTTGTTAAGTGCTACTGAGATCTGACTTATAGAGACCCTCAAATTAGCATTGACTAACTGAGGGGTGGGACTGGGGTTTAGCTCAGTTGGTAGACTGCTCCTCTGCATGGAGGCCCTCAGTTTGATCCCTAGCACCACAAAAATGGGAGAAGTACATGGCATCCCACTCTTGAAACAATCCCAAAACAATCAGCCATCGAAAACCCTATGAATAGCAGAGAAGCACTAACAATAGAGCCAGGCATGGCACAGTGTCGGGGAGTATTTCATTCTGTTGTACATAGGGTCGCTATGAGTCAGACTCAACTTGATGGCACCTCACAACAACTACAACAAACTGAGAGGTGAGAAGGCCAATCCCATGGGTCTGCCCCACTTCAGACGCCAGTCACAGGTCCCAGTCTTCCACACTTCTGACACACCAGCTATGAATTAGTGACCCCTGCCTTGGCTTCAATAAATTATTAGCACCAACCACAGAACCGAGGAGAGCATTGTACTTACCTATACAGATTTACTATACAGGATATTACGGAGGATACAAATGAACAGCCAGATGAAGAAGCAGGTAGGGCAAGGTCCAGAAGGCTCCCATGCTTCCGCACCATGGGGCTGGGGTGCATCACTCTCTTGGCAGGAGGATGTGTTCACCAACCTAGAAGCCCTCCTAACATCATCGTTTAGGGTTTGGGAGGCTCTATTGCATAGGCCTGATGGCTCGGATAATTGACCATTGATAAGAGCTACTCTCCAGCCCTCAGGGGTCTGGGATTTAGCTCACTGGGTAGAGCACTGCGCTGCAGTCTCTGAGGCGCCGAGTTCAATTCCCATCACCGCAAAAATGGGAGAAGGGCCTGGCAATCCACTCCCAAGGCAATCCCGAAACAGTCAGCCATTGAAAACCCTATGAGGGTCACTATGAGTCGGACTCAACTCGAGGGCACCTAACAACAACAACATACCTTCATATCAGGGCAAAGGCTTCAACACGTGAATTTGGGAGAAACATAACTCAGTTCACTCACTGTGGAGGACTTGTTTGCTTTTGTTTGTTTTCGACAGAGTCATGCTATGGAGCCCAGGAGGGCCTCAAACTTGTGATCCTCTTATTTCAGCCTCCCAAGGTCCCATACAGCCAAGAAATTCTTCCTTAGTTTCCTGTAGTTCCACCAACCTACACCCAAGGCCCTGGCCAGCCCAGATCTGCAGCAGTTTCCTGGGCTTTGGTGATGCAGGCAGCCCACCCTGCCTGTGATGCTCCTAATGGCCCTGTCTCAGGGAGGAGAGCATTTTGCCAAAGGTCACATTACTAGTAAGAGGAGAATCTTATCCAAACCCGTTGTTGTTGTTGTTGTTGTTAGGTGCCATCGAGTCGTGTCCGACTCATAGCGACCCTCATAGGGTTTTCAATGGCTGACTATTTCCGGATTGCCTTGGGAGTGGGTTGCCACATCCTTCTCCCATTTTTGCAGTGCTGGAAATCGAACTCAGGACCTCAGAGAGTGCAGAGCAGAGCTCTACCAACTGAGCTAAATCTCAGCCCCTATCCAAACCTATGCAAGGTATTTTCTCACAATCTCCCACCTCCCTATTCCTGTTCTCTTGTTCCCCTAAGACATCTAGTTAAAAGTCTTTGGTATTAAAGTCCTTGTCACAGTTAAACATGACACTTTGATAGCAGAGGTATTGGTAGTATAGTTCTTCCTTTTGCCCTGAGAATAGTCCCTGGCTAAGCTATGGATCACGAGTGCTTTAAGAAGCATCTCAAAAAAGCAGCAGATGACAGTACAGTCTGCCTATCCTTTTGCTTCGTGACTACCTGGAAATCAAAATTCTCCTCCCCCCAAAGGCAGCAAGAGAGAATCTACTGGTGTATCAAGAGCATAATGGTCTCTTTGAGTAGTTTTCCATTTGTATCATGGAGAGAAAAATGATGGAAGCATTAATGGCAAGCTGTGCAGAGAGGCAGCAAGGCAGCTGAGGTTCAGGAAAAGGGGTGGTGCCTCCCGGGTCCCTTCTGCCTGCGTGGAGCTGGCCACTCAAGTCTCTGAGGTCGAGTCTCCAGTCGGCTAGAAGCTGATTTTTCCACCTTCAGAAAATATTCCTGGCCCCATTTATTCCTATTATTTTCATTTTACTGGTAAAATCTGAACGCAAGCTTGTTCTTAAAGGCAATCAAGCTAAATAGAGACTGCAAAGTCATAGCTGCCACATTTGTTTTGCTCTGTTTTGTTACCTGCTGCATTCGTGAGATGATAGTTTTTGAAAGAAGGGCTCAGTGTGGCTTACTGCATAAATTTAAAACATGCATCTGTAATGCAGAGATAAGAAGAGTTTGCCTTTCAGGTTTATAAAGACAAAGTGAGATGGCATACATAAAGATCTGTTCCAAGGGCAAAATAGAAGAATGGATTTTAATAGAATTAAGTATGAAATATAGCAAACTACGATCTAGTTCCAGATGCCACATTGCAACTAACATTGAAGAAACTACCTGTCAAGTCTTAGTAAAATATTAAATAAAAGTATCCACAATTATCAGTAAACATCATTGAAATAGACCTATCTTTCCAAATATGGGTGGCCAGATTATCTTCAGAGCTTAAATCAAACCAAAATATTTCAGCAAATTGAATGCTGAAGCCAACATGAGACCTTTGTTTTTCTATCGAGTCAAGGGTTTAAAAGATCTGGAAAAAAATATTTACCATGCCATGTTTCTGATTGTTTTGAAAAATATAGTGACTTTTCATGAAAATGTTTTTGCTTATGTTAATGTATATTGGGTTTATTATCATTGGTATTATTGAATGAACTAATAAGTATTTTAATATTTTGTCAACTTAGTTTCTAATAAGGTAAATATCCATATGTATAATCTATACAACAAAACTTCAGTTGAGTCCTTAATAATTTTTAAGAGTGTATAGTGGTCCTCAAAGGACGTGGCAATCCACTTCTGAAGCCATCTCAAAACAATCAGCCATTGAAAACCCTATGAGTCAGACTCGACTGAATGGCACCAAACAACAAAGGTGTCCTATGATCACTGCTTTTGGTAAGGGCCACCTTTTTTTTATAGTTTAAATAATTTTGGATTATATTCTGGATACTATGAAGATAGGTTATAGATAGATACACTGGATTCTATTTTGTTGCCCTGAGAAGTGTGGATTATTTTATTTTTGTAGACAGTTAACTTACCTGAAAACAAATTTGTGGCAAATTTGATGTGGGGATGAGGGCCCACTTCCTGGTTTAGAGATGATGTCCTCTTGCTAGCACTTCTCATGGCAGAAGAAGCCACAGAGCTCTCTGGAGCTTCTTTTTATGGGTACTGATTACATTTATGTGGACTCCTGTGAGGCAAAAGTCCTGCCTCCTAACACCATTATATGGCTGATTGGATTTCAACATATGAATTCCAGTTGGAGATAAACATTCAGGTCACAAAAAGCAGTTGGAAGATTAAATGAGATAATGCATGTAAAGTATTTAGTATAGTACAGCATATCATACACATTCAATAGTTAGCTGCTATTATTATTTTAAAAATAGAATAACTAACATGGACCAATGACTTCCAATATAATATCCATTGGGACAGAAAAATGACTAGAATTTCTGCCTTTATTTTTGCTTCTTCCTATAATTTTTGTCTGTATAGTGATATACACATGCACACATACATAGATATGTATATATATACACAGATAGTATATATACATACATATATGTGTATGTATGTGTGTTGAAGACGAAGGTGCTCCTGACTCATACCATGGTATTTTCAGTCGCATCATATGGTTGTGAAAGCTGGACACTGAACAGGGAGACAAGAGAAGAATGGATGCTTTTGAATTATGGTGCTGGAGACCAATATTGAATATATCACAAACTGCCAAAAGAACCAACAGATCTGTCCTAGAAGAAGTGCAACCAGAGTGCTCTTTGGAAGCAAGGATGGCTAGGCTGTGTCTTACATATTTTGGACATGTAGTCAGGAGGGACTGATCCTTGGAGAAGGGCATCACGTTTGGGAGAGTGACAGATCAATTAAAAAAAAAGGAAAATCCTCAACTACATGGATTGCCACAGTGTCTGCAACAATGGGCTTAAACATAAATAAGATGGTGTGCTGGGCACAGAATCGGGGAGTGTTTTGTTCTCCTGTACACAAGATTACTATGAGTTGGACCTGACTTGATGGCACCTAACAGCAACATGCATACATGTGCATTTGGACTGATATGCTTAATTTTTTTTAACTGATGAGAATATGTGATTTTAAGACATTGGAGAGAATCACCTCAGGGGTTTAATAAAAAACCAGACACATACATTTTATAGCATTTTCAGTCTCAAAATGAAGTCTCTCTCTGCAAACCACAGGACATTTTCAAGTTATCAATTAATTATTTAAAGTTTTCCAGCTGTAGCATAGTGTGTGAATATTCCCATTTTGGACTAAGGCCAAAAGAGCCTCTATGATACATTTATTGCCCAACTGCCATACTTACTGAGCCTTTCTTTGTGCAATGGCCAGATTGAAAATAGGGTTTTGTCTGAGATGCTTAGCTTATTTTAAGCAACCAAGTTTATAAATAATTCAGGAAATGAGTCAGACTTTATTTTAATCAGCAACATTACTATAGATGCGTCCAATAGAAACATTCCATAGCTGTCATCGTTTTCAAAGTCATCTGATTAAGTATATGCCTCCAAATTAGAAGTCATAGTTAAATGAAGCTGGGGCCTGTGAGGTGAGAAAGGAAGCACCTTTGATTTGCAGTCCCTGGTCAGCAGTGGCAGGAGAACCCCTGCCTTTCCTGTATGTTTGTCCAAAGTCACATTTTTGTGTGGCCACCAAAGTACACCCATGTTGGAGCCTCCAACCTTTTTTCCAGAAAAAAAAAGGGAGTAGTATAAAGCTGAAGTTCAGAAGAAAGAGATGTGGCAAAATCTTGCTTGGAATAATAACTTCATCACTTTGAGATAAAGAGAAAGAGAAACTCCGTGCATACCATTGCCTTAGTCCATTCTTTATTGCTTATAACACAATACCACAGAATGGGTAAGTTATAAAGAAAAGTTTATTTTGGCTCACATTTCTGGCCTGAGGTCTAGGAGCCTCATCTGATGATGTCCTTGCCAGGAGAGACCTGAGGCAGCAAAGCAGAGGGCAAAAGGTAGGGAGTGTGTGTATGTCAGTGTGTCTGTTCTGGCCTATGAAGCTACCATGATTCAATCCTGGGGCCCACCCATGACCTTGTTGTTATTAGGTGCCAACAAGTCGTATCCAACTCATAGCGACCCTCACAGGATTTTTAATGGCTGATTGTTTTGGGATTACCTTGGGAGTGGATTGCCACATCCTTCTCCCATTTTTGCAGTGCTGGGAATTGAACCTGGGACCTCAGAGACTATAGAGTGGTGCTCACCAACTGAGCTACATCCCAGCCCGTGACTTTATCTAACCCTAATCCCATGACTTTATCTAACCTTAATCACTTCCCAAAGGCCCCACCTATAAGTGCATAGTCAGTACTCTTTTCTCACAATGAGGACAAAATGTCAACATGTGAAGCTTTGAGGCCCACTCAAACCATATCCAAACATAGCGAGCATAGATACCCAATGAATAATTTTCAAACAATAGAGTTATTAGGTGTTTGGGGGTGTAGAGCCCAAGGGAGTAGGGGAACAACCTAGAAAACCTTTGGGGCTTATGGCAGTCCTATCACCACTAAGCTATCATAGCTCAGCAAATGTCCGGCCACATGTTGCCTCTGAAGCCAAAAGACATGTTCCACACTAAAGAGAAAGTGAACTCCACTTCCTATTACATATGAAAGTAAGCCTATGTGTTTTTAACAAGCACATCACTCAGTTGTTACTGGTGAAGAAAATTATACCTAAGTGGGGCATTTGATGTATTTGAATCTTGCTTGGGAGGAGGCTTGTTGCTTTTTATGATTGCTTATAATTGTGTCAGTTTCTAAGAGGTATATGGCAATTACTGCATGTTTATCAGGGGAAATGTCATCTAGATCCACATGCAAAGCTTTGATATTTGGGCTTGAGCCCTCTTTCTTGTCAAATCTGCTGGCCAGGATTGATCTCTCAGTCATGTGGAAGACTATTCTCGCGGTGAACACCTCGTTACTGCCAGATCAGTCTGTTACTGTTGTACCACTTCTGGAAGATTGAATTTGTAAATTATTCTTTCTGTAGTTATACTTTAAAGCATCTCATTCATTAATGGGTTCCAGGAGTTAAGTGACAATCTTTAAAATTCAAAGGCGCCTCTGAGTTTTAGTTATATAAACTGAGAGCCACCATTTTGAGCAGGCAAGTGCCGGCAAACTGCTCACTTAAGATATTTTTCAGGTAGAAGATTATTGTAATTTCATATTTTAGTTTTAATATCACAGATTTTTATGTCAACAAGTATGTCCAGCAAACTTAAATTCCATGATGTGTATATTCTTTTGAAAGTAATTGCTGTTGTTAGGTGCAATCGAGTCGGTATCCGACTCATAGTGACCCTACATACAACAGGTGAAACACTTTGTCAGTGCTTCTCTGCTATTCATAGGGTTTTCAATGGCAAATTGATTTTTGGGAGCAGGTGACCTGGTCCTTCTCCCAAGCCTACAGTATCTGATGTTCCTAGGTGGTCTCCCATCCAAGTACTAACCAGGCCCAACCCTGCTTTGCTTCTGAGATCTGACGGGATCAGATGCCACAGTGCTACAGCTATAGGCTTGAAAGTAATTAGTGATCATCTGATCACATGATCTTTCAGAATTAGAAAATTTGGATAGAGTAAAAATGCAACAACCAATAGTCCAATGGTTGTGTGGCCAAGCAGAATAGAAAGCTCATGTACCCAGGTGCAAATGGGCCTCAAATTCAGGACCATCACACAGGTCAGATCAAAGCACTGTCTTGTATTCTAAATAACAGAGATCATCTGAAGATTAACGAGTTTATTCAGGAACAGCATTGCACTGGTAAAACCCATGCCATAGTAAACAATGAGCATATTCAATAGATTTGAGCTAGAGTTTAGCTCAGGTGGTAGAGTGCTGTTCTGCACTCTCTGAGGACCTGGGTTCAATCCCCAGCACCACAAAAATGGGAGAAGGATGCAGCAATCCACTCCCGAAGCAATCCTGAAACAATCTGCCATTGAAAATCCTAGGAGGGTTGCTGTGAGTCGGACTCAACTCAAGGACATATAACAACAACAAATATTCAATAGATTGAGGAAAGGAATAGTTTTTAAAGCAAAACCAGGAAGATTACATGAGTTATTTTGACTCAACAATCTTTGGCCAAAAGAACCAATAACAAAGGCGTATAGGGATCTTCAACGAGGGTGGCAGCAGTCTGAGGGTAGACAGACATCTTTGCAGAAATATTTTCTGTGTAGGTTTGTGGTGGCCTTTGTGCAAGGTTGTAGTTTTGTGGAATTTCTCGCAAAATTTCCTACTAGCAGCCATCTCTCTGTAACCTTCTCTTGGCTCCATTTTGTCAGGGTTTGGCCCCAGTGGCTGCATCTAGAATCTGAAGATTTTTACAGCTTGTTGTTGTTGTTAGGTGCCATCGAGTCGGTATCTGACTCATCGCGACCCTCTGTACAACAGGGGAAACACTATTGTCAGTGCTTCTCTGCTGTTCATAGGGTTTTCAATGGCATATCGATTTTTGGGAGGGGGTTGCCAGGTCCTTCTCCCATTTTACAGCTTAGGTCATTAATATTAAGAATCGTTTTCAGGCTGGCACTGTGGTTTACGCCTGTAGTGCCAGCAACTCAAGAGGCAGAGGCAGGAGGATTGCAAGTTCCAGGCCAGAGGCAGCCTGCAGGTCTTATTAGCAAGACCTTGTCTCAAACTAAAAAGGAAAAAAGTGGGCTGAGGGTTTAGCTTAGTGGTAGGGCGCTTGTAAAGCATGTGTGAGGCCCTGGGTTCAATCTTCTAGTACCAAAACTAAATAAGTAAATAAATGAATACACAATTTCTATTTTGGAGTAGAAATGATGTTTTGGTCAGTGATGCACTACATATACAGGAATAGGCTGGTAAATTGGTACTGCTTAATGATGTCATTGGGAGAAGGAACCAGCAAGCCACTCCTAAAAATCAATCCGCCACTGAAAATCCTATGAATAGCAGAGAAGCACTGACAATAGTGTTTTGCCTGTTGTACATAGGGTTGCTATGAGTCGGATACTGACTCCATGGCACCGAACAACAACAACAATGATGTCATACTGTCCAGAGTTATTTAAGTACATTCTACAGTGTTCACATATAATGAGATCTCCTAACAATGAACTTCTCAGAGCATGTCCCTGGTGTGAAGTGACACATGACTGCAAAATTGATGGGACCATTCAGACTCTATGCCAGTGGCTGTCTGCCCTAGCTGAATGTTCGAATTACATGTTGTTGTTAGGTGCTGTCCAGTCGGGTCCAACTCCTAGTAACCTATGTAGAACAGAAAGGAACACTCCCCAATACTATGCCATTCCTGGCACTATGTCAGGACTTCTCTGCTATTCATAGTGTTTTTGATGGCTGATTGTTTCTGAATTGTTTTGGGAGTGGGCTGCCATGTCCTTCTCCCATTTTTGTGGTGCTGAGGATGGAACCCAGGGCCTCAGAGTGCACAGAGCAGCACTCTACCAATTGCGCTAAACCCCAGCCCTCGAATTACAGAGAAAACTTAAGCAAAAATAAAAACACAGAGACACAGCAGGACCTCTTGATGCCCAAACACACAGACCTACCGGGGAGAGCCTAGGCATTGGCACTACACAGTACCTTTCCAAATCACGTCACAAAATGAGGACTGAAAAGGTGATGGAATACATTTCCTGGTGAAGTGCCCACTGTTGGGCAGACACAGGAATCCTCTGGCTGGGTTGGCTTCTGAAAATACAGGTACTAAGTTGATCTGTGTTCCTTCCCTGCCACAAAACACCTGAGAAAATCAACGGGGAGGAAAGCATTATTTTGACTCACGGTTTCAAAGGGTCCAGTCCATGGGCACATGACTCCATTGTTTCTGGGCCTGGGCACTTGTGGACAAGCAAAGCAGCTCACCCTACACTGCCCAGGAACCGGGAGGGCTGGGGAGCGAGTGCTCACTTTCACAACAAAGCCCCTCCCCACAAACTGGTTAAGAGCCTAATCCATCCGGGGATTAATCCGTTGATGACGTCAGAGCCCTCCTGATCCAATCACCTCGCAAAGGCTCCACCTGCAAACACTGCCGCACAGGAAACCGGAAACCAAGCCTTCAACACACAGGCTGCTGGGACACTTTAGGATCCAAACCAGGAATGATGGCGCATCATCAGAGATTATGACTACATCGTTTGATGCCGGAGCCTACACTCTGGGATTTTTGAAGCTCTGCAGGTAATTCTAAAATACAGCCATCCAGAGTTGAGAAATATGACATTAAAGTGTTTTTTAGGAGAGGCAGATTTCCCAGGCTTTGTATATTAATTTTATGTACAGCACACATGGGCTTCTAAAAAGTTATTGTTCCTGGGTGCTGTGGCGCACACCTGCAATCCCAGGGAACTGGGAGGCTGAGGCAGAAGGATCAGGAGTTTGAGGCCAGAGGCAGCCTGCATAACTTAGCAAGACCCTGTCTCAAAAATAAATCAGTCAATCAATCAATATCAATAAAGGGCTAGGGGTGTGGCTCAGCAGAAGAAAGCTTGCTTAGCATGTATGAGGCTCTGGGTTCAACCCTCCAGTCCTCAAAAAACAAAACAAAACAAAACAAAACAAAAGGTAGTTACTCACGTGAATTCACCTAAGCTGTATTTTCTGTTTGGAAACGACCTAAAAGATTATTTGGAGATGGGCGCAGTGATGCAGGCCTGTAATCCCAGCAACTCAGGAGGCAGAGGCAGGAGGATTGCAAATTGGAGACCAGAAGCAGTCTAAGTAACTTAGTGAGACCCTGTCTCAAAAAGTAAGAAAATGGGCTGGGAGTGCAGCTCAGTGGTCCAGCACTTGCAAAGCATGTGAGTTCAACCCTCAGTACCAGAAAAAAAAAAAAAGATTATTTGGAATTTTACTGTTAGAAGCTGCATTTTGCCCTTCAGTGCTCACATAGGATAAGTGGCTATTGTCTTATAAACAGCACTTCTGGCCTTTTTTCGTGCCACAGGATGCACAGAAATTGATGATATTTGTGCAGCATATTTGAGGTCATTTGATGGGCAGAAATGACTGGTCTACCCCTTCTCGTGTCTCCAAGATCCAAACATATCCATGTCTGAGCAAAACACTAAGGGATGCTAGTGGAGCCACTGTTTCACATAACTGGGGCTCTTTGGGCCACAAAATGCATAAAACTGCTCTTCTGGATTCATCAGCTCTGAATTACTGAGCAAGAGCAGCAGTCCAAAACCTCTTTTATTATCAGTAGCTGGGGTAATAAAACACAAACAGTACCCCAATAACAACATTTTCTTTATTTCTCTTTCCTTCCTTAATGAAAGGACCAGCTGCTTCTCCTAAATCACCAGTAGGACACAAATCCCTCAGACTCTTCCTTTCCAGAGTGGCTTCTGCAAAGAGCAGTGAAAAGAAGCACTACTCTGTCACCATCGAAGTATTGACTAAGAATGCTTTATCAACATTCACAAGCACACATGGTGTGAGACTTAAGGAACACGCTCTTCCAGCACTCAAAGAGAACTGGAAATTTGCTTTGGTACCAGGCTGAGCAAACCCATTTGGACCAGAGGACCAGAGGAATTATGAACGCCCCATACCTGTTATTGTTAGGCACCATTGAGTTGGGTCAGCCTCATAGTGAGTGACCTTGTGAACAACAAAACGAAACACTCCCCAACACTGTGGGAGATGCACAATCGTTTTTATGTTTATGCATATTGTTGCAGTCACTGTGTCAATCCATCTAGTTGAAGGTCTTCCTTTTTTTCATTGACTCATCACGCTCCCAAATATCCCAAATATCATGTCCTTCTCCAGGGATCGGTCCTTCCTGACAACATGTCCAAAATACATAAGATGCAGTCTAGCCATCCTTGCTTCCAAGGAGCACTCTGGTTGCACTTCTTCTAGAATGTATCTGTTGGTTCTTTTGGCAGTCCATGATATATTCAGTATTCATCTCCAGCACTATTAATTCAAAAGCATCAATTCTTCTGTCTTGCTTATTCAACATCCAGCTTTTGCAAGCATGTGGTGTGACTGAAAATACCACGGCATGAGTCAGGTGCACCTGTGCAATTGTCCAGAAAAGATACTTAGGATGAAGATCCATAAGCTCCGTTCTTTGGTTAAATATGTTGCTGTTGTTGTGAGGTGCCCATGAATCATCTACCACTCATAGTGACCCTCATAGGGTTTTCAATGATTGCTTCGGGATTGCCTCAGGAGAGGATTGCCATGTCCTCCCATTTTGGTGGTACTGGGAATCAAACCCAGGACCTCAGAGACTGCGGAGCAGTGCTTTAACCACTTGAGCTAAATCCCAGCCCATGTAGCTGTTACCACTTTCAAAAATCTGCAGACTGCCAATGTAGATGCGAACTAACTGCTGATGGTCAAAGTCATAAAACCACACTCACAGAAAATATTTACTAGGCTTCATCTCATTCACTGGAACTGATAACAGGCCAGCCTTTTTCACAGACAATACCATGGATAAGGTTGCTGTTGTTAGGTGCTGTCGAGTTGTTCCCCACTCATAACGACCCTGATTGTTTTGAGGTTGCCATGGGAGTGGATTGCCAATTCCTTCTCCCATTTTTCTCATGCTGCGAATCGAAACTGGGACCTCAGAGACTGCAGAACAGAGTGCTACCAACTGAATTAAATCCCAGCCCAGGGATGAAGTAGGCGGAAAAAAGAGAAAGTAGTGCATTGATTGTTAGTTTAGATATTATGTGGTCAAATAGTAAATCTGTTTACCGTTCTCCTCCTTGACTAGGACAGTAAAGTTACAGCAAAGAGAGTTGAGTATGATTTGTTTTGGGAGAAGGGCCTGGCAATCCACTCCCAAGGCAATCCTGAAACAGTCAGCCATTGAAAATCCTATGAGGGTCGCTATGAGTCGGATACCGACTCGACGGCACCTAACAACAACAACAATGATTTGTTTAGCACAATGTAAGATTTTTTAACTTTATGCCAAGAGGTTGGATTATTAGGGGCCAGGTTATTAGTTCTTATACTCTACAAAGAAATAGCAATGTAGATTTTGATTTTTAAAAACTCTCTGGTCATAAATTGGCTACATAGCCCAGTGGCAGAGTGCTACCTGGCATGTGCATGGGCTTAGGCTCAGTCCCCAGCACTGAACATATTTATAGGGTACAGAGTGATAATTCAGTTCATACATTCAGTGTGCAATTATCAAATCAGGATTGTTAATGCTTCCATCTCTTCAAACATCTCATAAAATAATTTTTGATTAACATGTAATGATAATTGTACATATTTATGAGGTAGAGTATGATTTTTAATTGCATACCGTATAGTGAGGCATTATGTGATTTTCATAAAATTGCCTTCTATATTTTGCATTTACTCTCTCCCTCTTTACCCTCGTATGTTGCTCCTTTTCCCCCTTCCACTTCCCCCATCTCCCTCCCTACACTGAATGGGTCCCCTTGTATTTTCCAATGTATAAGGTGTGTGTGTGTATGTATGTGTGTGTGTGTGTGTGTGTATATATATGTATATATGTATATATAATGTATAATTTATGTAATATATAATATATACACACTATATAATGTATATTATATATATTATATATGTATAATATATGTTACATATATACACACATGCACACATATATAATACACATACACACATATTATATATAATATATATATATATTACATATGTTGTTGTTGTTGTTGTTAGGTGCCGTCGCGTCGGTATCCGACTCATAGCAACCCTCATAGGGTTTTCAATGGCCACTGTATCGGGATTGCCTTGGGAGTGAATTGCCAGGGCCTTCTCCCATTTTTTGCGGTGCTGGGAATTGAACTCGAGACCTCAGAGACTGCAGCGCAGCGCTCTACCAACTGAGCTAAATCCCGGCCCATATATTACATATATATATATATATTATATATATATATATATATATATATATATATATATATAATATTTTTTATATATATGTATATTATATAATATATATATATATTTGTTGTTGTTGTTAGGTGCTGTCAAGTTGTGTCCAACTCGTAGTTACCTTCATAGGGTTTTCAATGGCTGATTGCTTCAGAAGTGGATTGCCATGTCCTTCTCCTGTTTTTGCAGTGCTAGGGATCGAATCCAGGACCTCAGAGAGTGCAGTGCAGCACCCTACCAACTGAGCTAAACTCCAGCCCCTAATATTCTTTAAAGGAGATCTACTACCTGTGTATGAGTGAAAGCATGCAGTTTTCTCTTTTTGAGTCTGGATTATTTCACTTAAAATAGTGACTTCTGGTTGCATTTATTTTCTTGCAAATGAAATCATTTCATTCTTACTGCCGAATTATATTCCACTGTGTTTTTAAAAATCCATTCGTCTGTTGATAGACACCTGGGCTAATTCCATATTCTTACAATTCTGAAGAGTGTTGCAATAAAAATGGAACTGCAGATATTCATGCGGTATGATGACTTACCTTCCTTTGAGTATAGACCCAGGAGTGGTATCACTGGATATAGTAGTTCTCTTTTCAGTTTTCTGAGGAAACTCCATACTGATTTCTATCGTGGTTGCACTAATTTACAGTCCCCTCAGCAGTGTGAAAGGGTTCCTTTTCCCCTATATCCCTGCCAGCATTTGTTGTTAATTGTTTTGTTGATGCTGGCCATTCTGACTGGGGTGAGATGAAATCTCAATGTAGTTTTGATTTGCATTTCCCTGATCACTAAGAACGATGAACAGTTTTTTCATATGTTTGAGGCTTGAATTTTTTCTTCAATTCTTTAGGCTTGAGAAAAACAGAGCATGTTCCTCCCTTTTGGTTTCCTATCTCCAGCTCTTTGCATATGTCATTATAATACTTGCTTTTGTCTTTTCAAGCTGCCCTTTGAAATTTTCTGTTTAATTCCTTAGCTTTGTCATGTCTTCCTTTTACTTTAGCTGTTCAACATTCAAGGGCAAGTTTCGGAGTCTTTTTTGACATGTGATTTAGTCTTTTCTTTTTTTCCTGTCTTTTAAATAACCTTTTGATTTCCTCACGAATGATGTCTTTGATGTCGTGCCACAACTCATCTGGCCTTTAACCATTAGTGTCTAACACATCAAATCTGTTCTTGAGATGGTCTCTGAACTCGGGAGGGATATACTCGAGGTCATACCTTGGCTCTTATATACTTGTTCTAATTTTCTTCAGTTTCAGTTTGAACCTGCATATGCACAGTTGATGGTGTGATCCACATTCAGCACCTGGTCTTGCTCTGACTTTTGATATTGAAGTTTTCTATTGTTTCTTTCCACAAATGTAGTCAGTTTGGTTCCTGTATGTTCCATCATTGGGAGGATGTGGCAATCCACTCCTGAAGCAATCCTGAAACAATCAGCCATCGAAAACCCTGCAAGGGTTGCTATGAGTCAGGCCTGACTCGTTGGCCCCTCACAACAACAACATGTTGTTCACCACCTGGTGAATTCCATATGTGCGGTCACCATTTATGTTTGTAAAAAAAATGTATTTGTAATGAAAAGTTTGTTGGTCTGACAAAGTTCTACCATGTGATCCCCAGTATCATTTCTGTCACCAAGGCCATATTTTCTAAGTATTGAGCCTTTTTCTTTGTTTGCAACTCTTACATTCCAGTCACCAGTAATTATCAGTGCATCCTGGTTGCATATTCAATCAATTTCAGACTGCAGAGGCTAGTAAGTCTTCCCTATCTTCATTTGTGGACTTAGTGGTGAGTGTGTAAATTTGAATAATAGTCATATTGATTGGCTTTCCTTGTAGGCGTGCGGCTATTATTCTATCATTGACAGCATTGTATTTCAGGACAGATCTTGAGATGTCTTTTTTGATAATCAGTGCAACCTCATTTCTCTTTAAGTTGTCATTCTTGACATAGTTGACAATATGATTTCCTGATTCAAAGTGGCCAATACCAGTCCACTTTATCTCACTGATGCCTGGAATGTCAATGCTTATGTGCTGCATTTCACTTTTGACAATTTCCAATTTTTCTAGATTCATGCTACATACATTCCACGTTCCATCTATTAATGGACGTTTAGAGTTGTTCCTCTTTATTTTGAGTTGTTCCACATCAGCAAGTAGAGGTCCCTGGGGCTTTAATCCATTCCTCTCATTAAGGTAGACTGCACTTTGAGGAGGCAACTCTTTCTCAGTCATCTTTTGAGTGCCTTCCCACCTGGGGGGCTCATTTTCTGGCACTATATCTGACATTGTTTCCCTGCTATTCATCGAGTTTTCAATGGTTAATTGTTTTCAGTTTGCTGTACTGTGGGGGCTTGCCTGTTACTGTGATGGTGAAAGTTATGCTACTGGTATTTACAGATACCAGTAGGGTCACCCATGGTGGACAGGTTTCAGCTGAGCTTCCAGACTAAGACAGAGTAGGGAGAAGAACGTGTGACAGCCCACTCCTGAAACAACTATTGAAAACCATATAAATGTATATATACATATACATATACATATATATATATTTAAATTTAGATTAGGTTTGTTAAGTTATAGTAACCAGATAAACTTATTGTGACAAGTAAAATCCTTTAATATATTTATGCAATGAAATGCTTTAAACATATAGAAAAATCACACAATTATATAATAGCACCCTTGTACCACAACTCAGTCCTTTCAAAGCTTAATATTTTGCCTTAGTTAAAAATGTTTACAGGTATAAGATTGAATTGAGACTGTCAAAACTGCCCAGAAGTCCCTCTTCTCTCTTTCTCCCTTCCCAGAGGTAACCCCTCTTTTGAAAGTTCGGGCTTTATTCCTTGCAACTTTTTATATTAGATCTTTTCTAATGATGTGGAGGGGATTGGGAGGGGTACAGTTCAGTTTGATTTTGAAATGTATATTTTTGAGACGTATTACTCTGGCCCAATCTTTTCATTTTTTAAATTGAATTAAATGAATGTATAATTTGTTCACTCTCCAATGATAGGTATTGAGGTTGTTTTTATGTTTTCAGTATGATCAGAAGTACTGCAGTGAACATTCTGCTGCCTCTCTTCTAGCCCCCAAATTTCCAATATTGGCCAGAACATAAACTGGCCAAAAGCTGCACATCGTTACAGCTTCTTCTTCTTGTCGTCGTTAGGTGCCATCAAGTCGTGTCCAACTCATAGCGACCCTCATAGGATCTTCAGTGGCTGATTGTTTCAGGATTGCCTCAGGAGTGGATTGCCACATCCTTCTCCCATTTTTTTTTTTCTTTTTGGTGGTGCTGGGATTTGAACCTGAGACCTCAGAGACTGCAGAGCAGCTCTCTACTGACTGAGCTAAATTCCAGCCCTATAGCTTCTTAGGACAGTGAAAAATTACCCAGCAAAGCAGTTGTGCAAGTTAGCACCTCCGTGTGTGAGAGTTTCCACTTCTCCAAAGATGATGGAAACATTTTTTATTCGTATCTGATGGCTGTGGTTGTTCATTGTGGTTTTAATTTGCCTTTCTCAGATTCCCAGGGAGACTATTTTTATAAATGATGATGCAACATTTTGACTTCCTCTATGTATGCATACTGTTTGCCTACTTTCTTCTGGGTGACATATCCTATTTTCATTGATTTGTAGGAGTTCTTTATATCTTTATGTGCTCTGATTATATGCATTTTGGATATGATTTTCTCTGACCTCTGTGTCATTTTATTTTATCTTTGTCTAAACGACAGCTTCACACTAATGATGTCGGATTTACCCGTCTTTTCCTCTCTACTGGGTCCTTTCTGTATGTTTCCCTACCTGAGTGTCTTAAAATATATTTTGCCAGGCTAGGGCATAGCTCAGTGGTACAACACTTGCCTAGTGTGTGTGAAGCCCTGGATTTCACCCCTCTCATGGCAAACAAAACTGAACAAAATGTAAAACAACCAAAAATAACTTTGCCTATATTACATATGTCATTTTTCACATTTTTGTCCTTAATCTATCAAGAAGTATTTCTGTGTATGATGTGACATAGTGTCTGGCACCATCCTTCTGTATTGGAACTTTCTTTAGCCATTTTTATAAAACTCCATTTATGATTTATACTATTAAGAAAAAAAACAGAGCTAATAAGGAGCAAAACTGAACAGTTCTGATGGGGCAGTGGTATTCAACCAGGATAGAGGAGCATGGAACCCCCTATTTGGCACTGCTGTAGTTTGGATCGGAAGTGTCCCCCAAAGGCCATGTTTAAAGGTTTGGTTACCTTTTGTGGCACTGCTGGGAGGTGGTGGAACCTTTTTGGGGCGTGGACTGGCAGGAGGGAGTTAGGTCATTTACCATGTGCCCTTGAAGGGGATGTTGGGACTCAGGCCCCTCTCTCTCCTTGCTTCCTGGCCTCCATGAGATGAGCAGCCTCCTCTGCCAAGTGTTCCCGCCATGCAGTCCTACACCATGATGTACTGCAGTGCCCCACACCCAAAGCAACAGGGCCAAGAGACCATGGGCTGAACTTCTGAAACCATGAGCCAAATTCAACCTTTCCTCCTTATAAGTTGATTATTTCAGGCATTTTGTCACAGTGATGGAAAGCGCACACAGGCATATTTAGCCAATGGTCTCCCAGAGAGAAGGAACTGTGCAGCTTGGCATGCACACACTCCTGTAATCTCAGCACTTGGAGGATGAGGCAGGTGGGTTGTGAGTTTCAGGCCAGCCTGGGCTACATAGTGAGATCCTGCATAAAACCAAAACAGCAACAGCAACAGCAACAACAAAATCATTTTGACAGAGAAAACTTGTGGTAAGTGAGAATATTGAGGAATGTCCAGGGCCTTTGATTTTATTCATGCAGTATACATTGTAGTTTCGCCAAATTACAAAGATCTTTGCATCTAAAACAAACATTAATTCATTGACAGTTTGGCTTCAGTCATTATATACGAGCCTAAGGATGTTCTTTGCAACTTGAAAAGCAAATGCTTTTTGAAACATTCACATTAATAACATTTTATCACGACACAATTTTTTGCCAGGTTATTTATTTACTTATAGTTTTGAGGGGTGGAATCTAGGGGCTCACACATGCTAGGCAAGTGTGAGCTGCACCTTCAGCCCCCAGTTTTATGCTTTGAGACTATCTCGCTAAGTCTTACAGGCTGCCTTTGGCCTTAAACTCACAATCCTCCTGCCTTAGCCTCCCCGGAAGCTGAGATTACAGGCTTGCACCAGGGCACCTGGCTCCTGCCAGATTTGTTTTAATTGGTGCACTTAGTTCAGGAAAAAGAAGTAGAATGAGAGAGTTGTCAAAGAGCCATGCTTGGTGGTGCATATCTGTAATCCAACAGTCAGGAGGCTGAGTCAGGAGGATTGTGAGTTCAAGGCCAGCTTAGGCCACCTAACAAGATCCTTTCTCAAAAAGAAAAAAAGAAAGAAAGAGTTGTCAAACCTTTAATCATATCTGGATGTATATCATAGTTTTCTAAGGATAATAAATCGTTAAAGCCAGAAATACAACATTTAAATGAAGCACACTGGTAAGTAAATTTAGCTTTTTATAAACAGAAGAATTTTGTTTAAAATGATTCAGAAAGTCAGGTCAAGTCACAAAACAGACAGCAGCCCAGTGCAGTGGCTCTCACCTGTAATCACAGCGACTGGGGAGGCAGAGGCAGAAGGATCATGAGTTTGAGGCCAGAAGGAGCCTGCATAACTTAGTAAGACCCTCTCTCAAAATGAAAAATAAAAATGGGCTGGGAGTGCAGCCCAGTGGTAGAACACTTGCAAAGCATATGTGAGGCCCTGGGTTCAACCTCACAATAGTAGAAACAAAACAAACAAACAAAAACAAAACAAAAACCAAACAAATAGAGAATAACCTCTCAGGAGATCAACCCCAGAGATAAGAGCAAACCATGAGGTCTGTTCTCCAAAGACAAAGAGCAGAATTGGTTTCTTTCAAAGAGCAGATTGTGAGTTTTTGTTAAATGCATGTTATTAGACAAAACTTTTTAATTTCAGTTTCTTAAATGGATTAAATATTGATAAGTTTAATATCAATGCATTATATAAAGCAATATTCCTCACATAAGTTCACCATCTTAGAGCATTGCAAAGAGCAAATATGTATTATAGTTATCCACCATTTTTATAATTTCTGTCCCTATTTATGTATTTTGTAATCAAAGATTTCAGGTGATAATAGTACTCATTAACTTGTTATTAGCCATAGGACCTTAAAAATTACATTTAGCTGATGCTGTGGTACCTGCCTGTGGTCTTGGCTAATCAGGAGGCTGAAGGAGGAGAATCGCTTGAGCCCAGGAATTTGAGACCAGACTGGACAAGAAAGACCCTGCCTCTTAAAAAAATTTTTTTTAATTATTTTAAAAATGTGATCGTTGTTGACTTTAAAAGTTAAAAGAGCCATGTTTGAAAACCATATGCAGACAGCAGAAGTGAAATAATCAAATTTAAATGATTTGTGCTATTATTTGGAGTCTATAACCCTCCATCTTCTTATAAAACAGCAACTATATAATTTAAGTACATATGTTTATATTTTTATACCTTTCAATATTTTACATAAAGAATATTTTATCTGTCTCATAAAACCAATAGAGGAAATTTAGAAAGTATAAAATAATGAGATTAGAGAGAAGACAAATATCTGTTTTTGAACCCAGAATTACCAATGTAAAATAATTTGTTCAAGTATTCATGTTAAATAGTATTACCCACACTGTTCTTAGTAAAATTTATAAAGCTCTGCATTTACCAACAAAATTTTAGTGCATATTGAAATTACATTTAATAGTATTAATGTTAAAGTATTTTTTCTGCATTTCAATTTAGCACCCTTGCATCTGATCCCACCTGATCTGGAAGCTAAGCAGGGTCAGGCCTGGTTAGTCCTGGGATTGGAGACCCCCTGGGAATACCAGGTGCTGCAGGCTAGGGAGAAGGACCTGGCAACCCAGTCCAGAAACAATCCGCCACTGAAAGCCCTATGAATAGCAGAGAAGTACTGACAATAGTGCTGGGCATGGCACAGGGTCAAGGAATGTTTCTTTCTATTGTACATAAGATCGCTATGAGTTGGACTGACTCAATGGCACCTAAAATAACAACAATTATTTAGCTATTTAGTCATTGTCATGGGCTCTCTCTTGGCCATTTCTGCAAGAGAAGGGCTTATCTGAAAAGACTAGCACTCTAAAATATTAGTTTTATTTTGTCACCTACCCCAATTTTGTTTGGTTTTATTCCTCTCTCACCTTTTTTTTTCCTTCCCTTTACTGGTAAATGGTAGGGTACACAGTAATACAGCACTGGCTTTTTCCATTATGCAACTATTACATCACTTTTGGTTACACTTTTATCTACTTACAAGGTTAATGGAGGCTTTTGATTAATATATAGTAAAACTGAAATACATATTTGGGTCATATTCCCCTATCTTTCCAATGTACTCATAAAATTACATGGTTTACATTGAGATAGCCTGCAGCTGTAGCCCTGTGACATCCGATCCCATCAGATCTCGGAAGCTAAGCAGGGTCGGTCCTGGTTAGTACCTGGATGGGAGACCGCCTGGGAACACCAGAAGCTGTAGGCTGGGAGAAGGACCTGGCAACCCCCTCCCAAAAATCAATCTGCCATTGAAAACCCTATGAACAACAGAGAAGCACTGACAATAGTGTTTCCCCTGTTGTACAGAGGGTCGCTATGTGTCGGATACCGACTCGATGGCACCTAACAACAACAACAACAACATTGAGATTATCCTTTCCCCCTTTATCCCTCTACATTGATTCTCCTCCCCATCCAACCTTCCACAACCTTCACTTCCCTGTACTAGTTCCCTCCCTCCTCCTTTCTACTCTTTATATTGTCACTTCTTCACTAAGTTTAATTGTGCATTTTTTATATATCAATTTATGTATATGGTTTTTTTCTACATTTAAGTAAGATTCAGCTCCCACATATGAGTAAGAACATATGGTATTTCTGTTTTTGAGTTTGTGTTCATTCACTTAAGAGATGTTCTTCAGTTCCATCCATTTTTGCTACGAATGACATCATTTCATTTTTTTTATTGCTGAGTAGTATTCTGTTGTGTATACGTATAGATCAAATCAGTAAGAGGAACTTCATCTGATCTCCCCAATTGGAGATCTAGGGGAAGTAAAAGGTTCCATTTAAGTGCTCAGGCCCATATCCTTCTACCTCTTCCTGACTAGGTGAACTGTGAGGTATGATCCTTGGTCATTTTCTCCTGGGTAGGTATTACTTCTAGAAAGGAGGGAGGACAGCTGCAGCCACTGCCAGGTCTTGCAGATCTGCCTGGAAAGCAAATGCTAATGTTGAGTTTGCATCTATGGCAAGAAATTTAAAAATATTTATTTATTTATTTATTCATTTATTCATTTATTATGTTTGGCAGTGCTGGGAATCAAAGCCAGGGCCTCGCACATGTTTGGTCTGACCAAAATAACTGACAGAAGCATGGAAGGAAAGGTTTCATTGGCTCATGGTTTCAGAGGGTCAGTCCATCATGGCATGGAAGGGCTGGCTGAGGAGCTCAGTCCACGGCAGCAGGAACATAGGGCAGAAGCTGCTCACAGAACAGCAGATCAGGAAGCAGAGAGAGCAACAGGAAGCAAGGGCCAGATATAACTTTAAAGGCCTGCCTCTATTGACCAACTTCCTCCAGCCAGGACCACCTCCTAGGGGTTCTTCAACCTCCCCAAATAGTGCCACCAGCTAGAGACTAAGCCTTCAAAACACGAGCCTGTTAGGGACATTTCAAATTTGAACTCAAGCATGAGGTAAGCGTTCTACCATTGAGCTGCCCCCTGACCCACTAGTATTTCTTTTCTCCACTATAGGGATCTATGCAAGACCTATCCATAACCTCTCTACCACCTTTGGCTCAGTTTATGTTCCCTGAGAATTCAGTTTCTCCCTTGGTGAATGAAAGAGCTTCTTGGTTGGCATGGATCGAACTTTTGGAGAGGTATTCATTTGACCCTTGTTAGCAGAGAATTTGTTCCTGAGTATCCCAAGGCTTTGCAAACCCAATACGCTATCTTCTGTAAGATAATTTGTTTTTGTTCAATTGGTGTGTATACTTTCTGAGTTATTTCACCTGTTTCCTTCTAACAGGATTCAGATGTTTTCTTTATGGTGAGGCTTGGGTCTTTAATTTTGAAAGAAATGTGATGTTTGGGTTCTATTTTTATACACTATTTCCATCAACTTCCTAGTTTGTTGTCTGCCAGTTTATAGACCAAAAAGTTATGCCACTTGGTATTATTTAGGAACCCTTGTACAATATGTTGCCAGTTATACCTTTGTGCATCTCTGGTGATTCAGGAACCCTCAGGCATCTTCATCACTATTGGTTGGTCTGGGAGTGAAGAGCCAGGGCCCTCTGGACATCAGCCTTGGAGTATGGGTGGATCATAACCAAGCCCTGGGCACTGCCTTTCTGAGGCTGAAGTAGAGACGGCTAAGGGCTCAGTGGCTTCTCTTCAAGGCTTCTTCCCCCCATGCCTCCAAGCTTTGTCAGACCCCAGCAAGCCCACACAGGGCTAGGCACCACAGGGTGCTCAGCCCATGCTGTGCCATCCTTCTTCATTCTGTAGGAGAGGGATTGAGTCCTCCCTAAGTCTGTTGTGCGGTCACCTAGTCCATTACTCTTGTGGCGGTCAGTGTTTCTGGCTAGTTTCTAGTTATTGGAGATTCAGTATGTTGTAATGGCCTGCGTACCATCACAGCATATGCGTGTATGAACTGCTGCATCAGATTCACACTGGCCAACAGCCTACTTGCTGACATCAAGCAGACACAACAAAACACGGCTATCCAACAGAGGCACTTCCATGTAAAAAAAAATGGAGACAGGAGTAAGATGAGAAGGGCTTGCTGAGGTGGTTCAAAGGTAAGCTATAGTGACAGTCCTTCTCCAAGGTCATAGAGCCCATAGAAACCCCATGGAGATGCTGTTGTTAGGTGCTGTCAAGACAGGCTGATTCATAATGACAGAAAAAAAAAAAAAAACACTACCGACACTATGCCATGCACACAATCTTTTTTATGCTTAAGCCCATTGTTGCAGCCACTATGTCAATCCATCTAGTACAGGGTCTTCCTTTTTTTGTTTGTTATTTTTTATTATTTTTTGCTGACCTGCCACTTTCCCAAGCAGAGAATAAAAATATAGCTTGCTCTTCATTTCCACATCCGCTGATTCAACCAATAATGGACTGGGGGAAAGAGTGTCTTTACTGAACTTTACAGACTTTTTTTTCTTGTCTTTATTCCCTAACAATACAGTATATACATCATTCATGTTGTAGTAGATATTACAAGTAATCTAGAGATGGTTTAAGGTACAAGAGAAAATGTACTAGGATATATGCAAATATAGACCAATTTATATCAGGGATTTGAACATCTGCAGTTTGGGGGCCTATGAAGGTCCTGGAATCAATTCCCTGCAGATATCAAGGGGTAGCTATATAACTCAAACACTCAATTATCCCCAGTGGCTTTTGTGTGATCTTCCTGTCATAGAGGGAGACCCATTATTTTTTTGATTCCTTTGTAATATCTAGTATTAAGTCCTATGATGATGATATCTAAAAACTTTACTCGTGTTTTGGCTGCATGAATTTTTTTCTTTCCTGCTTTTTATCTTTTCTCTTTTGGGTATGTAATAAAGGACAAAATTTTTATTTTTGCTTTTGGTTTTCTGTTTCTTTGCAATTCTGGGGATTGGACCCAGGATCTCATGCATGTGAAGCATGAATTCTATCCCTGAGCTACATCCTAGGCCTTGATTTTGTTTTTATAATGAATTAATCCTCAAAATTTCCCAAGAAGGAGAGAGAAAAGAATGCAATGGAACTAGGAGACACCTATGAGAATGATTAGATAGACAGCTGATAAAATAGAGATGACAGACACATCCCATGAACGCAATGCAACCAGATTCAGGGAGCGTGGTCCTCGCCCTGCTGCATCCCACCCCAGGCTGCCCACCAGCCCTGCTTCTCTACTCCTGCTTCTCCCTGTGTGCTTTCAACTGACTTAAAAACTAAGCCAGTGATGTTCTCTGGTCCATGACCTCTGGAATTCCTTGGCTGGTGATATCAAACTGATGACAAGTACAGAGTGAATCTCTACCAGATTGACAGGAAAATGAGGTCACCCTGCAGAAATGCTTTCTAAAATGAAAGCCATATTTAATAGGAAAAGCTCCAGCCTGCAAGGAGGACTATGGTCCCTAAGAAAATACTGACAACACCAAGTGTTGATGAGACTATGGAGGAACTGGAACTCTCATACACTGCTGGGGTTCAGCTACGTTGAAAAAGTGTTTGACAATTTCTTATAGAGTTAATCATACACTTACCTGTGGCCCAGAAATCCTACTTCTGGATTTTTAACCCTAGAGAAATG
>VMDO01000194.1:0-17500 GCA_007922755.1 Pedetes capensis | reverse complement strand
CCACTCTTCACAAAGTTGCCCATAATTCATTGTGACCCACATAGTCAAATGCCTTTGTATAGTCAATAAAACATAGATAGACATCTTTGTGGTATTCTCTGCTTTTGGCTAATATCCATCTGACATTAGCAATGATGTTCTTGTTTCTGTGCCCTCTTCTGAATCCCAGTCGATTTTCTGGCAGTTCGCTGTGGATATATTGGTGCAGTCACTTTTGAATGATCTTTAACAAAATTTTACTTGCATGTGATATTAATTAATGATATCATTCAATAATTTCCACATTCAATTGGATCCCTTTTTTTTGGAATAGGCATAAATATGGATCTCTTCCAGGCAGTTTGCCAGGTAGTTGTCTTCCAAATCTCTTGGCATAGACAAGTGAGCACCTCCAGTGCCGTATCTGTTTGTTGAACCATCTCAATTGGTATTCTATCAATTCTGGGAACTTTGTATTTTGCCAATGCCTTCACAGCAGGTCCACTTCTACTTTCAGTACCAGTGGTTCTTAAGAAAGCAGCAGAGTCCAGACATTTTATTGTGAAAAATGCCGCAGAAGTAGAGAGAATATTATAATAAACCCATCATCTACTTTTAACATTTATTGACAATATCAGTTAGGAAAAGCTGGCTGATATGATACTTCAGTAACAAATACTCCGTCAGACTTTTAAGTGGCTTTCTTTGTTTTTGTTTTGTTTTGTTAGTTTTTGTCTTGACAAAGTCTTGCTTTTATCCCAGGCTAGCCTTGAACATGCAATCCTCTGGCCTCAGCCTCCTGAGTGCTGCGGTTATACAGTGGCGTGTAAAACAACTAAGCTTATTTCTCACTCATGCTATGAGTTCAGCAGAGGTCAAGGGGAAGGCCAGGAATTGTATTTCATTTGAGTCATCACTTAGAGCCTCAGGCTGACAGAGGCTCTGTAATCTTGTGATAGCTTCAGCAAACTAATAGGTGGCAGAACGAGCTGTGGCACAAACCAAAGGCATCTACAGAACCAATACAGGTGGCAAAATGCCTGCCCCTGCAGTTCCTCATTTTTCCCTTTTTTTCCCATCAGCCAGGCTGTAATCTGGCCACTGTTTTACCAACTTCAAGAACATGAGGAAGTACATCAGAAAGCCTGGAGAGCCCAGATTTGGTGGACATTGTTGTTGTTGTTAGATGCCATTGAGTTGGTGTTCGACTCATAGCGATACTACATACAACAGACGGAACACTATTGTCAGTGCTTCTCTGCTATTCACTGGGTTTTCAATGGATGATTGGATTTTTTTAGGGCGGCGGGGGGGGGGGGTTGCCAGGTCCTTCTCCCAAGCCTACAGCATCTGGTGTTCCCAGGTGGTCTCCCATCCAAGTACTAACCAGGCCTGACCCTGCTTAGCTTTGGAGATCTGATGGGATCCAACCACAGTAGTATGGCTGTACACTTTGGTGGACATTAGCAATGTCTAATTCTGCCTTATGTGTTTCATTTAAATATTTGAATGTAAGATGTAGACATGCATTTTATCCCTAAATATTTTGTTGTGTATCTCTATAAAATAAGACATTGCTTCTTTTGTTTCTTGTGGCATCGCAATGTGACATACACATTCTGGCATTTTGCCACAAATACCTCAGTATGTGTCTTTTTAAAGAGCCCTCTCTTTTAGAATCACGTGGCCATTATCATACCTACAAAAGTAATAATTGCCCAGAATGTCCAACATCAATTCATACTTAAATTTCCAATTATCTTAAGACTGGTCATTTTGTGTATACACCAGGAGGCAGTTAAGGACCTTACTTTGCACTACTGTGCCTGGAGTAAACTCTCATAGTGGAATGGCCTCCCCACCTCCACCACTGCAACACGATCTTAACTTTTGGGAGCACAGGCCCAGTTATTTTACCCAATGTTCCATGGTCTGGGTGGATCAGCTTGTTGCCTATGCAGCTGTTCCCCTCATTCTTCAGCCTCTCCTTATCTGTGGCCCAGAGAGTGGGTGAAACGGCTTCCTCAGAACCAGGCTGGCTGTTCTCAGCAAGGCCTCCTCATGAAAACGAGCCTGAAGTTCACAGTGGACCACAGCTGGAGGCCCTGTCGTCTGCTGCTCTCAGTGACTCCAGTCCTGGCCACATCCATGCCCTTCACCCAGTGCCACGTTCCGTTTCCAACAAGTCCTCTGTGAAGCGATATTTCAGTGCCATGTCAGCTCCCCTCAAAGCGTCGAAAAAATTGTTTTAAGAAGCAAGATTAATTTCCATTTATAAATCTCCCAGGCAGTGACTTTCAAATATAGAGAGCTATAAAAATTAAGCAAGTCAATATGGAAAATTGAGTGCTTGAATGTCTAAAGTTAGCCAAATTCTATTTATGACATGTCTCCTTCCATTTTTCTCCAGTGGCTGGGCCCTGGGTTTTTGTGATATGCAAACCTCTTGGTTTTCACATCGCCTGGGGCCTCTACGTTGGGGCACTGTGACAGGCTTCTTCCTGATCCTGAATGTGGACTTCTTCAGGGCCCTGTCCTAGGCACTGGCCTCTTCATTCTTCACTCTTGGAAAGACCTTACCCATATCTGTGGCTTCAACTGCAGTCTATAAATTGGTGACAGAACTCACAGTGTATCTGTCAGAATTCTCCAGAGACATACAACCAATAGGAGATCAGTATATACATGTACGTACATCTCTGTGTACCTGGGATACCAAGAATGTACACACATTGTAAGAAATGCTACCTAAGTATTACTTTTTGAAGTTGAATTTAATTATGGTAGCAGTGTGTACTATGACGTTTGCTCAAAAGATAATGTTAATCAAATGAATCCTCGCACCACTATGGGACAGGACGGACAGTCAAAGAAAATGGCAGAAGCACAGCTGTCTGTGGAGGACTGCAAGACCACTTTGAAGTGGTATTTGAAATTCGAGAACAGTGTGGGAGTCCAGCAACAATGGAGGTGTGAGTTTGCAACAGAACCTCCAACAGGCCTACCAATTGCATGTGTTCCTGATAGCTTTGACATGCATGGTACTATGTGTGATGTGCACAAAGAAAGGTCTGGGAGGCCTCACACAGCAACAAGTCTGGCTTTGTCTGCTATGGTGACCATTTTGAGTACCTCTTGTAATTGCAGAAGTCAAATGTGACTTGTGTTCATCTTTTGTTGTTGGTATATATTGAATATTAAAATTGAACACAGTTTTTCCTTTCTTTTTTTTTTTTATTTTTGGCACCCTCTATATATTTATATTTATATTTATTTATATATTTATATTTATATATATTTATATATATTATATATATTATATATTATATATATTATATATATTTATATATATTTATATTTATATTATATTTATATTTATATTTATATATTTATATATTTTTGGCACCCTCTATATATTTATTTGCCTGCAGCTGTAGCCCTGTGGTGTGCAATCCCGTCAGATCTTGGAAGCTAAGCAGGGTCGGGCCTGGTTAGTACTTGGATGGGAGACTGCCTGGGAACACCAGGTGCTGTAGGCTTGGGAGACGGACCCAGCAACCCACTCCCAAAAATCAATCAGCCATTGAAAACCCTATGAACAGCAGAGAAGCTCTGACATTAGGGTTTCCCCTGTTGTAAGTAGGGTTGCTATTAGTCGGATACCGACTCCACGGCACCTAACAACAACAACAACCACATACATTTATTATATTTGCGGTGTGTATGGAGAAAGAGAGAGAGGTATTGAGAAGAGGCATTTACTCTAAGGAATTGGCTGACATGATCGTGGAGGCTGAGAAGTCCCATAATCTGCCGTCTGCAAGCTGGAGACCCAGGAAAGCTGGTGATGGAACCAGCCTGAATCCAAAGGCATGAGAACAAAGGGGGACTAGCATTGTAAATACCAGACCAAAGGCAAAAGATGACTCCTGTCCCAGCTGAAACATTCAAGCAGAGCAAATTCTCCCTTTCCTGCGTTATGTTACCCTACACTATTGCTGCTGTTGTTGTTAGGTCCCGTCTAGTCAGTGTTCAACTCATAGCAACCTTATGTACAACAGGCAAAACAGTATTATGAGTGCTTCTCTGCTATTCATAGGGTTTTCAATGGCTGATTTTTTTGGGGGTAGGGGTGGCAGTATGAGTTGCCAGGTCCTTTTTCCAAGCCTACAGCACCTGATGTTTCCAGGTGGCCTTCCATCTAAGTACTAACCAGTCCTGACCCTGCTTAGTTTCTGATATCTGACAGGATTGGACACCACAGTGGTATGGCTACAGGCCTTATTCTACCCTTGTTGTTAGGTGCCGTCGAGTGGGTATCTGACTCATAGCCACCCTCATAGGGTTTTCAATGGCTGACTGTTTCAGGATTGCCTTGGGAGTGGATTGCCACGTCCTTCTCCCATTTTTGTGGTGCTGGGAATTGAACTTGGGACCTCAGAGACTGCAGCGCAGCGCTCTACCAATTGAACTAAATCCCAGCCCTGTTCTACCCTAGTTCTCCCTTATCTGCAGTTTGGTCTTCTGAGGCTTTTGTTAATCTGTGGTCAACCGAAGCCCCCAAATATCGAATAATTCTAGAAATAAACAATTCACAAGTTTTAAATTGCAAGCTGTTCTGAGCAGCAGGATAAAATCTTCCACCCCGCTGCCCCATTCCACTGGGCTGTGAGTCATCCCTTTCTTCCCCGTATCCACACTATATGTGCTACCTATCTGTTAGTCACTGAGCAGCCCCCTCAATGATCAGAAAGCCTGTCAAGGTGTCACAGTGCTTGTGCTATCTGAGTACTATCTGAGGTTTCTGGGATCCTGGAACATACCCCTGTGGATAACAGAGGACTACTGCTCTCATGACCGCTACAGGGTAGATGATCCCCACCCACACTGGGGAGGTGATCTGCTTCACTGGTCTACCAATTGAGGTACAAATGTCACCAGGAAACTCCCTCACAGATGCATCCAGAGGGAATGTTGAGCCAAATATTTGGGTACCTATGGTCCAGTCAGTCTGCAGCCTTACCACTGTGGCATCCGATCCCATCAGATCTTAGAAGCTAAGCAGAGTCAGGCCTGCTTAGTACTTGGATGGGAGACTGCCTGGGAACACCAGGTGCTGCAGGCTTGGGAGAAGGACCTGGCAACCCACTCCCAAAAAACAATCAGCCATTGAAAACCTTATGAATAGCAGAAAAGCACTAACAATACTGTTTCACTTCTTGTACGTACGGTTGCTATAAGTTGGATACTAACTCAATAGCACCTAATAACAACATGATCTAGTCAAGTGGAGATATAAAATTAATGACCACACTCAGTATACCTGACCACTTGCCTGATATGCTGGCTTCTCCGTCCTCAGTATGTTGAAATTGATGTAGTGCTGTTGCAAAACTTAGCTTACTCTTCAACTCTGATTTTTCCAAGTCTAGCTCCTTTTCCTCCCACACTGGAGAGGTGATCTGCTTCACTGATCTACCAATTCAGGTGCAAATGTCACCAGGTGTCAGTCAGCTTGTTGTGCTATGGGGGCTTGTGTGTTGCTGCAGTGCTAAAAACTATGCCACAAGTATTTCAAATACCAGCAGGGCCACCCATGGGCTACCAAGCCACGGTAGACAGGTTTCAGTTGAGCTTCCAGACTAAGACTAGGGAGAAGGACCTGGCAGCCCACTCTCAAAACAATTAGCCATTGATAACCCTATGAATAACAGAGAAGCATTATGTCAAACATAATGCTGGAAAATGAGCCCCCTTGGTTGGAAGGCATTCAAAAAATGGCTGGAGACGAGCTGCTTCCTCAAAGTAGAGTTGACCTTAGTGATGAGAATGTACTAACTAACATCCATGGGACCTCCATTTGCTGTTTTGAGCGGTGGTGTGGCACCACTCAAAACAAGAAAAAAAACCATAGTGGCTGCAACAATGCGCTCAAACATAAAAAGATCGTGTGCATGGCACAGTGTCAGGCAGTATTTCATTCTGTGGTATATAGGATTGCTTTGAGTTGGACCTGACTCGATTGCACCAAACAATAAGCAGCAGCTCTTTTATATGGTATGTAGGTACTATTGTCTTCCTCTCAAGCTTCCTTCTACTTATTAGCAGAAAAAAACTAAACAAATATCTCATCCACATTAAATTTATCTTGATACAATAGTTTGAACAGCCCATCCGTAGAGCTCCATCTTCCTCAGAAAATATCCTGTCTCTTGGCTAACTGTCCCCCCCTTCTCTCCCAGTATGCCATCTCTATGCAGGGAGAGAGTGCCAGGTGCTATGGGAAGGAATGCGCGAGGCCTGGCACCTCCTCTGTCTCCCCAGGTGTCTGGAATGATGTTCTTTCCTATGTACCCGCTGCTCTCTGCTGCTGTGTCATACCTGGGTACCCTTGTTAACCTCCTAGGTGCCTTCTTAGGAAGAAAGATGGTGGTAGGCATGCAACAGAACACAACGGGCAGGCATACCTGGATGACTCCGTGTGGTTGTGGATTTCCCCACAGCCTCTAAAATACAATGGAACTGTAGAAAAAAAAATTGGAAAACCTTAAGAAAAAGATGACCCGGACATCAAAGGGAAGGGGTTACATATGGGGGCATTTTTACTATCTTTTCAATATCTTTCCTCTGTAAGATCTAGTGAAAAGCTAGGCAGTTTTTATATTGTTTCATATCATTTATTTGTTTTTGTTTGGTTGGTTTTGATTTTTTTTTTTTTTTTGAGACAGGCTCTCCCTGTGTAGCCCAGGTTGGCCTGGAACTCGCTATGTAGACCAGGCTGGACTAGAACTCGTGATCCTCCTGCCTCAGACTCCCGGATGTTGGGATTACAGACATGTGCCATCACATCTGGCACTTTTTAAACTTTTTTATTTTTTCAATGCTGGGGATCAGCTCCAGGGCCTTGCACAAGCCAGGCAACCACTCTACCCCAAGCTACGCCCCCAGACAGTATTTTAAAGAAAAATATTGAGACAGAAGTCATCTGCCTTATCTATGCCCCCCATCAACCTACAAAACATTGTTGCTATTTACATATGAAGGTGAGAATTCTTATTTAACTCAATTCAGTACATCTTTTTATAAGCAATATAGGCTCATAAAGAACATTTTACATATATCCATTCAGATTTTAGTAAACATTGCTACCATTTATTCAGTGAATTCATTATTTAAACTGCTCAGTCACTCCACAAGAAAACCGAGACTTGAAAAGATGAATAAATCACCCAAGGACACAGATAAAACATGGTGGGGCAGAGATGTCACCCAGGTCAGTGTGAGGCCAGGACCGTGCTTTGCCCCGATGTGCCATTCAAATTCCCATTTCTCCAGGCTCCTCTCCTTCAGACTGGGCTGTCCCCCTCCTGTGATCCAGCAGTAGGGACTTGGGACTTGAGAACCAATCTCTGCCTAAGAATGAAAACGATGTCTGTGATCACAATAGCAGCGACCTCCAAGCATTTATCATGCAGGAGCTTTGCTAAATGTTGAACCTAAATCTCTCAGCAGACCATGAATTCGTATTTTAGCTCTTGTTTTTTGTTGTTGTTGTTGTTTTGTTTTGTTTTGTTTTTGTTGTTTTTTAATAAAGAAATGGAAACTAAGAAAAGTAAAAAGGAAAAGCTTACCCAGGAAAAAGAAAAACTTTGCCTAGGGTCCTATGGGGCTGGGATTTAGCTCAGTTGGTAGAGCACCACTCTGTAGTCTCTGAGGTCCCTAGTTCAATTCCTAGCACCACAAAAATGGGAGAAGGATGTGGCAATCCACTCCCGAGGCAATCCTGAAACAGCCATTGAAAACCCTATGAGGGTCGCTATGAGTCAGACACGACTTGACGGCACCCAACAACAACAACAGGGTCCTATAGTAAGTAAAGTGTCAGTGGTGGGGCCTGAGCTCATCCTCTTCTCACCACTACCAGTTATTAAAATTCTTCAATGGTCATTTTCTAAGAGGATGGCATTATGTAAATGAATGCTTTTATTTGTTTGTTCCGTTATTTGTTTTATTTTTTGTTTTCCTGAGGTGCTGGGGATTGAACCCAGGGCCTTCCTCATGCTAGGCAAGTACTCTACCACTAAGCTACCACTGAGCTTCGGTACCACCATCCCCACCACCCAATCTTTCTTTCTTTCTTTGAGTCCAGGTCTCAGTGTGCAACCTAGGTCGGCCTGGAAGTTGCTACGTAGCCCAGACTGGCCTTGAACTCACAGTCCTCCTGCCTCTGCCTCCTGAGTGGGACCGTGAGCATGTGCCACCTGCTTGGCGAATGAACGCTACTCTGCTGGTCTGTGTCTCTTTCTCATTTAGCATGAGGCTCGGAGTCTGTGTCTGTGCATCTGTGATGTGTCCAGGCCCCTCTGTGGCTTTGGCTGTCGAACTGCGGTGTCCTGATTTCTCCAGTCTTTGCCACTTTATATCCTATCTTAGTCCGCTTTCTGGTGCTGTAACTGAATACCAAAAAGTGAATAACTTATGAAGTAAGGAAATTTATTTCTGTAGTCCTGGAGGCTGGGAAGTCTAAAGTTGAGGAGCCATGTCTAATGAGGGCTTTCTTGCTGGTAGGAACTTAGCAGAGAACCAAGGTTGCAAAAGATATCATACAGTAAGACAGAGGAGAGCACTAGCTTGGGTCTTTCTTCCTCTTCATCTAAAACTACCACAGCCATCATGGAGTCCCACCCTCATTATCTCTTCTAATCTTAATTAACCCCCGAGGGCTTCATTTCCAAATGCCACTGGCATATAAGACTTTGATGTCTAAGTTTCGACATGAGTTGTTAACAGAACAAATACCCAGAGCAGAATAGCCCATTCCTTATCAACTTAGAACACAAGATTGTTGTTTGTTGTTGTTAGGTGCCATTGAGTCGTGTCCGACTCATAGCAACCCTCAGGGTTTTCAAAGGCAGATTGTTTCGGGATTGCCTTGGGGGTGGGTTGCCACGTCCTTCTCCCATTTTTGTGGTGCTGGGACTCGAACTTGGGACCTCAGAGACTGCAGAGTGATGTTCTACCAACTGAGCTAAATCCCAGCCCAGAACACAAGACTAGGATGTTGATTTTGCCAGAATAGGGAAATAGGGCCTGTTTGACTTTTAAATAAAAAAAAATTTTTTTAACTAAATTGTATTTTTAATTTTTCTTCCTAAATTTCTCTTGAAATTTTCTAAGTCATCAGAAAATTTGAAAGACTAAAAAACAAACACCTGTCTGCCTCTTACTTGTGTTCACCAGTTGTTATCATTTGCTTTTCTAAATAAGTTGTAGACTTCATGACAGCTCACACCCAAATGCTTAAGCAGGTGGCAGCACTGTCATCGTGCCTAAAGCCTAGTAACTACATCAAACTATCATCTGTATTTGAAATTTTCCAGCATGTCTTTTATGGCCTCTTTCACACAAAGTGTGCATTTGTTGTGACTCTTTCATCTCTTTGAGTCTAGATCAGTCTTCAATTCTAATTTTCTAAAGTTTTTTTGATTCTTAGGACATTGATTTTTTAATAAGATTCCAGGCCAGTTGTCCCATAGGATGTTTGAGTTCTAGGTGCTGTCGTCTGGACCTGGAATGTCCTCCAAAGCCCCATGTGCTGAAGGCTTGGTCCTCAGCTTGGTGCTATTGGGAGGTGGTGGAGCCTTTAAGAGGTGGGGCCTAATGGGAGGTCTTTATACCATTGGCCAGGAGTCCTTAAAGGGGAGAGTGGAAAGGAACAGCCTCTTCTTTTTCCTGTTGTTTGCGTTTTGGCCACAAAGTGAGTGATTCAGCCCCCACATTCTCTTGCTATGATGGTCTGCCTCACTCCAGGCCAAAAGCAATGAGGCCAAATGATCGTGGACGAAACCCTCCCAAGCTGCGAGCCAAAATAAACCTTTTCTCTTTATAAGATGATTATCTCTGGTATTTGTTGTGGTAACAGAAAGCTGACTAACACACTAGATTTCACTGATCATTTCCTGCGGTTTAGATTCAATCTAAATATTTTAGATAAGGATATGACAAAACTGCCATCATTTACATCCTTCTTTTCTCCTTATTTGGGGGAAGCAGGTAATATCAGTCAGCCTCCTTCTGAGTGCTGCCATTTGATAACTTAACTATGGGAGTTTTGTATTTCCTTTCTGTTGTGACTGCTTGACTGGCACTCCTTTTGATAGAACTATGAGTATTTCTGTACGTCAAAACCAGTGGAACAGAGAAAACTAGAAGGCAGGTACTGGGGAGGGCGGAGACACTGAAAACCTACCCATTTCCCATGCCAGGGATTGTTTCTGCCACCTCAGATAGGCTGGGGGGCTCTGAGGAACAGAGGAGGGGGCATGCGAAGGTGAGGAAGAGGGAGATGTGGTGGACAGCACCGTGAACCCACAGATACCTGTTTGGGGTGGCAGCAATGGTTGGGGTGGTAGGAAAATGCCCCAACTTGACTGGTCTCCTTCTTAAACTTCATTGTATTATGTATCATAGTTGGCTACTGATAATAATAAACAGGTGGCTGGGGTTTAGCTCAGTTGGTAGAGCACCGCTTGGCAGTCTCTGAGGTCCCAAGTTCGATTCCCAGCACTGCAAAAATAGGAGAAGGATGTGGCAATCCACTCCTGAGGCAATCCCAAAAGAAGCAGCCATTGAAAACCCTATAACGGTTGCTACGAATCAGACATGACTTGATGGCACCTAACAACAACAACAATAATAAACAGATATGCTCCAAAGATGAGCACATTTATTTGGGAACAGATATTGCAATGGAAATTTGCATGCAGTAGTAAACTGTGCACATGTTCAAAGAAATTGAGGGAAGAGGAAGGTTTTTGTTGCTTGCTTGTTTTCTGAGGTGGGTCTTGCTGTAGAGCCTAGGCTGCTGCTGACCTGGTGATGCTTCTGCCTCCACCACCTGAGAGGTGCGATTCTGCCAGCATATCCAGCTCCAGCGAAGTTTTTTTTTTTCTTTCTTTCTTTCTTTCTTTTTTTTTTTTTTTTTTTTTTTTTTTTTTTTTTTTTTTTTTTTTTTTTTTTTTTTTTTTTTTTTTTTTTTTTTTTGCAGCACTGGTAGTTGAACCCAGGGCCTCGTGCTTGCATGTTCTGCAAGTGCTGGACCACTGAGCTGCACCCCCAGCCCATTTTTTAATATTTTGAGACAGGGTCTTGCTAAATTACACAGACTGCCCCTGGTCTCGAACTTGTGATCCTCCTGCCTCTGCCTCCCGAGCCGCTGGGATTACAGGCGTGCGCCACCGCACCCAGCTCTCCAGCAAAGTTTTTAAATGTAAAATTAAGAGGATTGCATAAATTGGCTCTTTGTTTTTGTTTTCTTTGCCTTTGAGTTTCGAAGTTTTTCACTTTGGGAGGAGATGGCAGTCCTGGGTATGCAGCTGAGGGTCTTGCACATGCTAAGCATATGCTCCTCCGCTGAACTCCACCCCACTTCCACGTAAATTGTTTTGAATTGATTGCGATTCATCACAAAGGCCCATAATGAGGTCGGCATCAGCCCAAGGTTAGACAGGCAGTTGTTGGACAGCTGTCCTTGTGGAATTGTTTTCTGCATAAGGTTGTGGTAGCCTTTGTGCCAGGTCGTAGTGCTGGCAGATCTTGGGTGCAGGAGATCCCCTCCTCTCGACCTCTTTCTCAGCCTCCTAAGTTTATGCATCTTTTTGTGAGGGCCTGACACAAGCAGCTCCATCTTGATGCGGTCAGTTGTCGCGTTCTCAGCTCTTCTCAGTGCTTTATTTTCATATGTGACTGTCCTTAAGACACATCAGCCTCTAATGCACACTGCTCTCTGAAGCAAGGTGGGTTGGAGCTGTCTTTTCTCTGCCCCTCTGCTACGGCAGCAGCCTCCCTATAGCCTGCTCTCCTTTCCTGACCCCCGGTTCATTCTGCATGTGTCACAGGCCGATCCCGTCTCACATCTGTTCCAACATCTTCACCAGCATTTCTTCTCTTACAGGATAACGTTCAGATATTGTTCATGAGACACAAACTTCCCCTCCCTCGTGTCTCAGCACGGTTTATCTATCAATACACTTTGTTAGTTGAAGTTGAACACATGTAAAGTGCAGTAAAGTCTTCACAAACAGAGTCCGCTCCCGTCAACATCCAGAAGATGTCCCTCCTCTCCTCCTCTCCTCAACTCCCTCCTCTCAACTGGAACATCTCCCTCCTCCCAAATGGAACAGCTCTCCTGACGTGTGTGTGTGTGTGTGTGTGTGTGTGTGTGTGTGTGTGTGTGTGTTGCTGGAGATGGCACCCAGGGCCTAGTGCATGCTGGGTAGTGTTCTACCACTGAACTGCACCCTTAGCCCTCTCCTGACTTCTAACACCATAGACTAGTGTGCCCTAAGAACACTTGATTAAAAGGGAATTCTACAAGTGTATTATTTTAAGCCTGGTTTATCTCAGATAATATTATGTTTGTAAGATTCATTCAGATCGTTCATGTCTCTTCAGACTGCTCATGTTTTGAGGTGTAATACTCCATGATATGAATATACCAAGATTTATTTACCTGTTCTACCATGGAGGGACATTGGGTTTCTACTCTGTTGTTATTAGGTGCCATCGAGTTGGTATCTGACTCATAGAGACCCTATGTACAACAGGTGAAACACTTTGTCAGTGCTTCTCTGCTATTCATAGGGTTCTCGATGGCAGATTGATTTTGGGGGGTGGGTTGCTGGGTCCTTCTCCTAAGCCTACAGTATCTGGTGTTCCCAGGTGGTCTCCCACCCAAGTACTAACCACGCTCGACCCTGCTTACCTTCTGAGATCTGACGGGATCAGATGCCACAGTGCTACAGCTGCAGGCTTCTACTCTTTAGCTGGTATGAAATATACAACTATAAACACTCATGTATAGGTTTTGTTGGACATTTGTCATGTCTATTGGGTATGTATCTATGGGTAGAAATATGGAGCATGCATTGGCATGTGTGTGCTCATTGGTAATAGGCACTTTAAAATGGTTTTTTAATGTGATTGTACCCCATTCATATTCCTACCAATGATGTATGAAAAGTTCACCTGCCAACACTTTATATTTTCTGCTTTTTGATTCTAGCCATTCTTATCTGCGTGTAGTGGATCTTGTGTGGTTTTAGTTTGCATTTCTTTAATAATTAAGAGTTCTGAGCCCCCTTTCATAGGCTCACTAACCAAATGGATGTCTTCTTTTATGAAGTCTGTCCTTTTCTTATGGATTTACAAGAGTTTTTAATACATCTGGTTATGACTCCCTTGTATGTTACATGCGTTGACAGAGATCTTCTTCCCCTAGGTGACTGCCACTTCACTCCCTGACCAGAGCCTTTTGATGACTGGAAGTTCCTAATCTCAATCTAGCCCAATTCCTGGGAAATTCTTCTTTTGGATGTCAGAGCTGCTGTGTAGGCCCTTCCTCCAGACAGGACAGCCTCAGGGGATGTTACTCAATGACAGAGACAGGGGTTGATAGGTATTTTTCCTTTTGTCAGGAGAGATCTTTCTCAGAAGTCACAGCCAGCTTCCTTTACTTAACTGCAATGAATCAGGTCCTATCCCCACCCCTGGCTACAAAGGAGTCCAGGACAGTGGGTATCTTATCTTACTGACTCTGATTGTGAAGATGGCAAGAAAGAAAAGTATTGGAAATGGCTGTTGAGTGGCCTTATTAGTCTGGTTCTTCAGAGAAACAGAACCAGTAGGAGATCTCTATATCTATCTATATCTATTTATCTATCTGTGTGTGTGTGTGTGTGTGTGTGTGTGTGTGTATTTTACATATATGTATTTTCAATATATAGTTAGCCCTTGTTATCCTTGAGGGATTGGTTCCAGGACCCCTCCCCACCAAGATACTAAAATTCATGGATGCTAACATCCCTTATATAAAATAGTACAGAATTGGCATATAACCTATGCAAATCCTCTTGTATACTTTGAATCGTCTAGAGATAAAATGTCATACCATGTGTCACATAAATAGTTGTTGTTTCCCAAATACTTTTGATTCAGAGTTGGTTGAATCTGCAGATTCACAGACATGCTAAGGAATACTGTATTACCCATTATCTAGATATCTCTGGGGCTGGGGTTTAGCTTAGTTAGTAGATTGTTGCTCTCCACTCTCTGAGGACCTGGGTTTGATCCCCGGCCCTGCAAAAATGGGAGAAGGATGTGGTAATCCATTCCTGAAGCAATCTCGAAACAATCAGCCATTGAAAACTCTATGAGGGCTGCTAGGGGTTGGACAGAACCTAACAACAAACAACAAAGATAACTCTTAGCCCAGTCAAGTTGACACAAAAAATTAACCCTCACAGTGACCAACTGACAAAGTGCAAGAAAAAGAAAAGAAAAGAAAAAGAGTAATTGAGCACCCGACTTCCTGCTAGTAGTAGCAAATGGAAGGCATGTTATTAGTCACCCAGTCCTCCCTCCTAATGAAATGTGTTGATTATATACAATTTTGAGCTGGTAAGTGTAATTTCACTGAAGTTACATCATGAAAATGAGAGTGTGATGGGTTACTGATAAAAGTAAAATGGATGTGAAAAGGCCTCTATATGGGGTTCCAAATGTGCATCAGTCTCGGTATAGGTTTGCATCTATAAGCACTTTTAATACAGAAACTCTACACTAGGCTATCTATCACTGGTCATCTTAGGAGGATCAAATGGTGAAGGAAGCCAGGCGCAGTGGCACATGCCTGTAATCCCAATGGCTCGGGAGGCAGAGGCAGGAGGATCACAAGTTTGAGACCAGAGGCAGTCTGCATAACTTAGCAAGACCCTGTCTCAAAAAAAAAAAAAAAAAAAAAAGGACTGGGGGTGCAGCTCAGTGGTCCAGCTTGCAAGTGCCAGGCCCTGGGTTCAACCCCCAGTACCAAAAAAAAAAAAATGGGTGAAGGAGAAGGCTTAACATTTTCCTACACTTCCATATTTGTTTCATATTTCTATGATGTTAAAATTATTGTTAAGACCTCTTTATCTGTTGCAGTCATGCTTGAATCAAATGCCACTTACCAAGAATGAACAGCCTCAGCTCACCAGTTATTCATTTAATGTTGCTTGCTTTTCTGAAATGACTTGCTCTTGGAAAAAACTGGGGACCCTAACAAACTGGCTGGATTCATGGAAGGGATAGACCATGGGGGAGATATGTGAGCTCTGTTAAAACCCCACCAAACACTTACTGTGCAAAGTTAAATAAGTCACTGTTAAGGACTGAATTCCTAAGTTGAAGTCCTAACTCCTAGCGCTTCAGAACATGACTCCATGTGGAGACATAGCTTTCAAAGATATAACTCTGGTACAATGAGGTCATCAGGAGGGGCCTTGAGCCAACGTGACTGGTATCCTCACAGGAAGAGGAGGTTAGGACACAGACACACGTGGCCACATGAGGGTGCAGGGAGAAGAGGCCACTTACAAGCCATGGGGAGGGGCTGCAAGAGAAATGAACGACACCTTGACCTTGAACTTTCAGCCTCCCAAACTGGGAGAAAATGAATTTCTGTTGTTTAAGCTCCCCAGTGTGTAGCACTTTGTTATAGTAGCCCTAGGAAACTAATATAGCTACCTACTGTGTGTGTCTGGCCTGTCTTCATCCTAATGGGATGCTTAAGAGCCAAGATGACTGCATCATATTTTTGAGTGACCATTAGTTTAAAGATTTGGCTTTTCACTTTAAAAGTTGTCCCATAATTCTTTGCTTTTTACCCTCCAGATAATCCAGTGCAACAAGGCAAATCAGATACTCTTATTTTACAAGTAAGGAAACTGAAGCATAGATGAAGCTTACTTCCAAATACAGCCCTGCCACTTGGCAAATGCATTTGGAGAAACTAGGGGTCACCCATCTCTCAGGAGATGAGGAGAGGATGCTGGAGACAGGGCCTCTGCTTCTGGGGTGCACATAGCCTAGACGAGTCGACAGACGCTTCCATGGGCAGTATTTCATATCACATGAAAAACATGCCAGTAATACCGTGGAGAACATCTTCACAGATGTGGTGGATCTGGAGCTGGCTTTGAAGGATGGGGAGGATTCCAGACACGGGGAGTCCAGGCAGAAGAGGCTGCCCGTGGGAAGGCCCAGGTTGTGCACAATGGGCACCAGGACGTGATGGCTAGAGAACAGATTGCAGGACTGCAGTAGGGGACAGGGAACATTTCTCTTTTCTTTTTTCTTTCTCTCCTCCTATCCTCCCCTCCTCCTCCTCGTCCTCCTCCTCCTCATCCTTCTTCTTCTTCTTCTCTCCCTCTTCCTCCTTCTCTCTCAGTTTCTCTCTGACAGAGTCTCATTAAGTTGCACAGGCCACCTCTGGCCTCAAACTCACAATCCTCCTGCCTCAGCTTCCCCAAGTTCTAGGATTAAACAGATAGCATTTCTTCCCTTCCTCCCTCCCTTCCTTTCTTCCTTCCTTCCTTTCTTTCTGTGTGGTACTAGGGAGTTGACCTAGGGCCTCACACATACTTTGCAAGCACTGTACTACTGGGCTGCATCCTCTTTTTAAATTTTTTACCTTGAGACAGGGTCTCACTAAGTTACTCAGGCTCTTTAGCTGGTATGAAATTTCTGTCCTCAAACTTGCAGTTCTCCTATCTCTGCCTCCCCAGTTGCTGGGATTACAGGCCTGCATGACTGGGCTTGGCTTGATAGGCTCTAAGGAGCTTCTAGAGAAGGAGTTTGGCCTTTGCCCCATATATCGCTGGTTACTTGTTGTTGTTGTTGTTGTTAGGTGCCGTGGAATCAGTATCCGAGTCATAGCAACCCTCATAGGGTTTTCAATGGCCATTGTATCGGGATTGCCTTGGGAGTGGATTGCCAGGTCCTTCTCTCATTTTTGTGGTGCTGGGAATTGAACTCGGGACCTCAGAGACTGCAGCGCAGCACTCTACCCACTGAGCTAAATCCCAGCCCATCACTGGTTACTAAACTCTCCATTTCTTTTATCAGGTTTAAAAAAACCAAAACTTAATAGAAAGGTGACATAAGATTGTTGAAATTTTATTTTACTAAGTAAAAAAAACCAAACTACTATCTACTATGATCACTAATTTGGTATCATTTTATGCAATGAACAGCACAAAAGTAGTAGAATGGTTATAATGGACCTCAAAAAAACTACGTCTAGTTTTATGAAAAACTCATTATGCCCTCCATTTTCCACTAATTTCACCAAGACAGATTTTGGGGTGCTGTTCTTGCAGATCACACTTCTCAAACTTTAGTGAGCACATATACATCACATCTGGGGATCTTCTGCAAATGCAGATTCTAATTCTGGATGGAGCCTAAGCATCTGCATTTCTTGCAGCCTGCATGTCAGGTTCTGCCTGCTGGAGCCGAGGTTGTACTTTGAGTAGCAGAGTTTAGTCTCTGTAGTAAGAAAGCACAAGCGTGGCTTGATCACATTTGTGTTTTAAGAAGTTAAACCAGAGGAAAATGGAACCAAAAACAGGCCAGGAGGCAGGTACTCACCTGAATTGAATCTGTCCGCACACACCTTGATCTTGGACTTCTCAGTTTCCATAAC
>VMDO01000193.1:252763-381792 GCA_007922755.1 Pedetes capensis | reverse complement strand
CTGACTCATTATTGGGTAAGGGCTTTTATTGAGGATTACAGGGGCGGGGGGGGGGGTGCAGGTTTGGTCAGTCTTTTGATTTAAGATGTGCTGGGGGTTGAAGGTTGACTCAGGCATGTTATCTGTCTTATCAGGGGGTCTGGGAGTTCTCACTGATGACTGCCTGCATTTACAACCCTTTGATTTATGCCTGTATCTCTTGGAATATAGCTCTGTGGTTTTTTCTAAGAATCAAAATGACCCTGAGGTCAAACTTTAGCGAAGGTATGGTGTTTGGTTAGCCTGGGTATCTCACCATCAAGTTGAGTCCGACCCATAGGGACCCTCACAGGGTTTTCAATGGCTGATGGTTTGGGGATTGTTTTGGGGAGTGGACTGCAATGTCCTTCTCCCACATACACAAAGATAGAGAGAGGTGTGTAAGGAACCCCACTGTTCCCCTTAGCCACTTCAACAGTTAGTTACTGTAGCCAGCCTTGTTTTGTTAACCCATATCCTCTTCCCCTCCATCTGGATTATTTTCAAGTGAATCCCAGACTACTAAAAATTAAAACTGAAAATGTTATGATACTATTTGTAAAACATCTCCAAGGAATTCTAGTGGCATCACAGAATACTAAAGACGAAATCAATGGACCAAAACAAACAAAAGCAACCTCCTTCTGTGAAGATGAAAAGCATTGGATGGCATATCATTGTATGATAAAAACTCAATGTCTAGCTGGGCACATTAGCACACACCTGTAATCCCAGCACTCAGGAGGCTGAGGCAGAAGGATTGCAAGTTCAAGACCAGCCTGAGCTACACAGCAAGAGCCTGTTTCACAAAAACAAAACAACTCCCCCATTCAATGTCTATCACACAATGTCACAAGGTTTGCACAGGTACAGTGTGTGCAGGTAAAAATAAAAGATGTCATTTTAATTTGTTAAAGTGGGTGCTAAACGACAGAAGTTACAAAATAATAAATGACAAAAGACGACGTGCACAGCCATCCTTGGAGTTGAAAGAACAAAACCAAGTTAGACGCTTTTGTAGAGCGAGTGACTAGATAAAGGGAACACAAATGAGCGAGGGGAATGGAAAATTACCAACTTGTTAAAACAAAGCCTTGACAGCTGCTGGCTCTAAAATTAGGAACCAAGACAAGACATTTTCAGAGCGCCACCAAACAAATCACAAAGGCTCAGCTCACCCGGCACCTTTCTGAAGATGTTAACCCCTGCAAGGGTACAGAGGAAGCGACTGCCTGGTCCAGCTGTTGGCAGCAGTTTGCTTCCCCAAACTTGCTGCTCACCAAGTCCGTGGCCATTTCTCTCCAGAGCTCTGACTTTGCCCTTGAATGGCAGCTCCCGTGAAAGCCAAAGGCACGGTGCTCCCATCTCTTTCAGGGCTTTTGTGTTTCTGTGCTTTCCCAAGACTTTTCTGATTTCATAGACAACCAGAAAGTCCAGCACATCTTACTCACATCTTCATCATACTCAGCTCTTCCAGCCCAAACTCAGGCCACATAATTATTACCTAGAGTCCCGAGCTGTATCACAGAAGTGTGACACTTTTAGGCATCTGGGCGGTAGATTCTTATTTGCCTCTCTGAAGCAGACACTTATCCAGCTACTTTTAAAAATAAAATCCTCTGGGCATGATGGCACATGCCTGTAATCCCAGTGACTCAGGGTGGGGAAGAGGCAGGAGGATGGCAAGTTCAAGGTTAGTGGCAGCTGAGCAACTTAGTGAGACCCTGTCACAAAAAATAAAAGATAAAAATAAAAATTAAAAAAGGAGATGGGCAGGTGGCTCAGAGGTGGAGCTTTGCCTGCATGAACAAAGCCCGGAGTTTAAACCCAAGTATTGAAAGAAGGAGGACCCTGAGATTAATTTATATTACATTAGAGAGATCTGTAAGGCAGTCGAGTATGAAGGACAGAGTCTTGGAAGATAAGACAGATGCTGAGTCAAATTGGGAGACTCTTTAGGAAGCCAGCTCAATATTTCAGGGAGGAAGTAATTCATACACAGAGAGGAGAAAATGGATTCCTGCAAGATTAGGAATTTGAAGCAGCAAGGCATGGTGACTGGTCAGATGTGTAGGACAAAGAGTGAGAAACACCCAAAATAGTTTTCAGATTTCTGTCTTGGCCCCATTCATGGAGACAAGAATAAAGGAAGGTGATGAACTCCCTTCTGGGACCTACTAGAGTTTAAGTGTCAAGGCCATCCACATCCCAGTAGAATTTGAGTCCTTCCTAGCTGATCAGACTTTTGTGTTGGGTATGAACTCACTAGGAATCAACCTGGAGGACACCACCATGTAGCACCAACTGGAGGCCATGGCAGAGGGAGGGATCATCCAAGGATGGTGTGTAGACTATAAAGGGAAGGGGAAGTAGGATGATATAGCTTCATGGAAGGAGAGGGAGGAAAATGTGGCCAGTGAGAGTATCTAAAAACTAGTGATAACAGGTGAGAGAAGGACCAAGGGAGAATGTTCTCCTGGAACTCAAGAGGAGAGGAAATATCAGCCAAAATGGAAGGGTAAATAGCATGAAATGCCGCAGAGAAGCCAGCCCAGTTAAGATGTGAAGAGGGTGAAGAGGCCATGGGTATGTTTAGTAACTCCCAGGGAGCAGAGGTCAGAGAGCAGACTGCAAGGGACAGAGAAGTGAGGAAGAGGTGGACAAAGCCAGGGTAGACTCCACTTCTGAGACATGCCAGCCAAGGTGAAAGGAGAGATTAAGCAATACTTAAGGCCATACAGAGTCATGGGGTAATTTTTAAACTCACATCATTGTTAAATACAGAGAAATGAAAAAAATGAAAGTTCAGAGAGTTCTCTGCAGTTTTATGAAACTGAACTTGTCAAGTTAATGGAGCTTCCAAAAGTGAGTCAGACGCCATTGTTATTGTTGTTAAGTGCCGTCGAGTCGGTATCCGACTCATAGCGACCCTCATAGGGTTTTCAATGGCTGAGTGCTTCGGGATTGCCTTGGGAGTGGATTGCCGGGCCCTTCTCCTATTTTTGCGGTGCTGGGAATTGAACTCGGGGCCTCAGAGACTGCAGTGCAGCGCTCTACCCACTGAGCTAAATCCCAGCCCCAGACTCCATTAGAGCATGTCATTTGACTCTCATAGGTATCTGGCCATGACTCACCAATGCTGACAAAGAGCCACGTGGTGTTATATCATTACTAAGCAGTGCCTATGCATTGTCAAACAGTGATTTAAAAGATTTCTCAGTGGTGCACAGCTGGCAGAACAGCCTAGAACTATGGAAGTTATATTTCATTTTATGGAACTTTGGGAGCCTGTATTTGATAGTTAAAAAGACTTGAGATTATGAATGCTCATCAGTAGATACAGAAAATCTATGGCTTTTATCACATCCAAACCTCTATAGGGGAAAAAATATCACTCAAATATGTATTGATTCAAATCCACACAATATTTTTTTTCTGGCTCAAGTAATTAATTTTTTCTAGAAAAACAAAGGGCAATATGGTATTATTGTTAAGAACAGACACAATGAAACACAACTTGAGTCTTGAATCCTATGTCATCCTCTTCTGGGCTGTGAGATCTCAGGGAAGTTCCTAATTCATAAAATGAGAAAAATAATAGTACCTACCCTACACGGAGGGTTGTTTTGCTGATGAAATGAGGTCATGCACAGGGAGTGCTTGGCATAGTATATGAAGCCTAATAGGAGTTCAGTAAGTATAAGCTGACATTTGGTTCACTAGGACCAGCAGCTGCATCTTGTATTTTTTTGAGGAACCTTCATGCTATTTCCATAGCGGTTGCACCAATTTACTTTCCCACCCACAGTGGACGTGGGTCCCACATCCACAACAGCATTTGTTGTTGTTTTCTTGATGATAAACAAAATAAATGATTGAATTTCTTGGGTCTTTTTTTTCCCTGCAGTACCAGGGGGTTATACAGAGCCTTGCACATGCTAGGCAAGTGCTCCACCACTGAGCTCCACCCGCAGTCCCTTTTTTATTTTTTGAGACACAGATTGGCTAAATTGTGCAGGCTGCTTCTGGCATCAAACTCATGATTCTCCAGCCTCAACCTTCCAAGTAGCTGGGATTACAAGCATGCACCAAGGCACCCAGCTCGTGCACATTCTTTAAAGGCCTCAGTTGCCTAGAGCAGGATTTTTAAACTCAGCCCGACTGACATTTTGTGGTGGGTAATCCCTTGTTATCCCTCATGTGTCTGTCAGCTTGTTGTGCTGTGGAGGCTTGTGTGTTGCTATGATGCTGAAAGCTATTCCACTGGTATCTCAGGGCCACCTGTGGTAGACAGCAGGGCCACCCATGGTGGACAGATTTCAGCTGAGCTTCAAGACTAAGACAGACTAGGGAGAAGGACTTGGCAGCCCACTCCCAAACTATTAACCATTGAAAACCCTATGAATAGCAGAGAAGGACTGCTAAATATAGTGCTGGAAGGTGAGCACCCCAGGCTGGAAGGCACTCAAGAAACGACTGAGGAAGAGTTGCCTCCTCAAAGGAGAGTCAACCTTAATGACAAAAATGGAGTAAAGCATCTGGGATCTCCTTTTGCTGATGTGGTATGACTAAAAATGAAAAGGAACAACTGTAAATATCCAATAATAATTGGAACATGGGAATTATGTAGTATGAATCTAGGATGATTAGAAATCATCAATACTCTAGGCATCAGTGAGCTAAAATGGACTAGTATTGGCCACTTTGAATAAGGAAATCATATCATCTACTATGCCGAGAATAACAACTTAAAGAGAAATTGGGTTGTATTTATCATCAAAAAAGACATCTCAAGATCTGTCCTGAAGTACAATGCTGTCATTGATAGAATAATATCCATACACCTACAAGGAAGGCCAGTTAATATGACTATTATTCAAATTTATGCACCCACCACTAAGACTACAAATGAAGAATGGAAAGATTTTTACCAGTTTCTGAAGTCTGAAATTGATAGAACATGAAATCAGGATGTATCAACAATTACTGGTGACAGGAATGCAAGAGTTGGAAACAAAGAAGGCTCCATAGTTGGAAAATATGTCCTTGGTGACAGAAATGATGCTGGAGATCGCATGATAGAATTTGGTCAGAACAATGACCTTTTCATTGCAAATACGTTTCTTCACCAACATAAATGGTGACAATACACATGGAATTCACCAAATGGAACCTATAGGAACAAAACTGTCTTCACCTGTGGAAAGAGACGATGGAAAACTATACCACAATCAGCACAAGATAAGGTGCTAATTGTGGATCGGAGTATCAACTGCTCATATGCAGCTTCAACCTGGAACTGAAGAAAATTAGAACAGGTGTACGAGAGCCAAGGTATGACCTTGAGTATATCCCACCTGAGTTCAGAGACCATCTCAAGAACAGATTTGATGCATTAGGCACTAATGATTGAAGACCAGACAAGTTGTGGCATGACATCAAAGACATGATTTATGAGGAGAGCAAATGATTATTAAAAAGACAGGAAAAAAGACCAAATTATATTCAAAAGAGACTCTGAAACTTGCCCTTGTACATTGATTAGCTGAAGCAAAGGAAGACATGTCAAAGGACTAAACAGATTTCAAAGGGCAGCTGAGAAGACAAAATCAAATATTATAATGACATGTGCAAAGACCTGAAGATAGAAAACCAAAAGGGAAAAACGCGTTCTGTTTTTCTCAAGCTTAAAGCATTAAAAAAAAAAAAATTCAAGCCTTGAATGGCAATAGTGAAGGCTTCTACAGGGAAAATATTAAATGACACAGGAAACATGAAAAGAAGATGGAAGGAATACACAGAATCACTATACAAAAAAAAATGGTGAATGATCAACCATTTTAAGAAGTTGCATATGATCAGGAACCAAAGGTACTAAATGAAGCACTGGAAGCTGCCTTGAAGGCCTTGGTGAAACTCATGGCTCTGGGAATTGATAGAATACAGTTGAGATATTTCAATGAACAGATGCAGCATTAGAGGTGCTCACTTGTTTATGCCAAGATATTCGGAAAACAGCTCCCTAGCCAACTAACTGGAACAGATCCATATTTGTGCCTATTACCAAGAAAGGGGATCCAACTGAATGTGGAAATTATCAAATGATATCATTAATTTCTCATTCATGTAAAATTTTGCTAAATATCATTCAAAACCAATTGCAGCAGTATATTAATGGGGAACTGCCAGAAAATCAAGCTGAATTCAAAAGAAAGCATGGAACCAGGGACATTGTTGCTGATGTCAGATGGATATTAGCCAAAAGCAGAGAATACCAGGAAGATGTCTATGTTTTATTGACTATGCAAAGGCATTTGACTGTGTGGACCACAACAAATTATGGATAACATTGCAAAAAATGGGAATACCAGAGCATTTAATTGTATTTATGAGGAATCTGTACATGGACAAGGAGGCAGTCATTTGAACAGAACAATGAAACACTGCTTTGTTTAACGTCAGGAAAAGTGTGCATCAGGGCTCTATCCTTTCACCTCTTCAATCTCTACGCTGAGCAAATAATCCAAGAAGGTGGACTTTATGAATAAGAACATGGCATCTGGATTGGAAGAGGAATCATTAACAACCTGTGTTATGCAGATGACACAGCTTTGCTCACTAAAAGTGAAGAAGATTTGAAACATTTACTGATGAAGATCAAATACAGCCTTCAGTATGGATTGCACCTCAACATCAAGAAAACAAAAATCCTTACAACTATGTCAGTAAACAACTTCATGATAAATGGAGAAAAGACTGAAGTTGTCTAAGATTTTGCTTTACTTGGTTCTATAATCAATACTTGTTGAAACAGCAGTCAAGAAATCAAAAGACACATTGCTTTGGGAAAAACTGTTGCAAAAGACCTCATTAAAGTATTAAAAAGTAAAGATGTCACACTGAAGACAAAGATGTGCCTGACTCATGTTAAGGTATTTTCAGCTGCATCATATGCTTGTGAAAGCTGGATGTTGAATAAGAGAGACAGGAGAATTAATGCTTTTAAATTATGGTGTTGGAGATGAACATTGAATATACCATGGATTGCCAAAAGAACCAACAGATCTGTCCTAGACAAGTGCAACCAGGGTGCTTCTTGGAAGCAAGGATGGCTAGATTGCATCTTGCATATTTTGGACATGTAGTCAGGAGGAGCCAATTCCTGGAGAAGGACACCATGTTTGGGAAAGTGGCAGGTCAAAGAAAAAAAAGAAGACCCTCAACTAGATGGATTGACACAGTGGCTGCAACAATTGGCTTAAGCATAAAAAAGATTGGGTGCATGGCACAGTGTGGGGGAGTGTTTCATTCTGTTGTACATAGGGTTGCTATGAGTTGGACCTAACTCAACAGCATCTAATGACAACAATTTATTTGTCTGTGGACACTTGCGTTGGTTCTACCTTTTGGCTATTGTGGATGGAACTGATCCATGTTTAACACTAAAAATTCTGTGTCCTAAGGCACCCCTCAGTCCTGAACATACTAGGACAGTTGGCCACCCTTGACATGGACCCAGCTAGCCCATCAGAAGCCAGGACACCAGGGCAAGTAGGCAAGGATGTCCACCTGCACAGAGCATGATTATAGTGTGCCAGAAAAGGAGGACCTTCCTGCATAGCCCCAGAGGACAGGGCAGGCTAAAGAGAGGTGGTGCTCAGTGGATCCCACTGGAACATCCAATTTTGAGTGACATCATCCACTGTGCAAATGGGATGCTAAAGATATCTCAGATCTCTCTCTCTCTCCCACCCACCCATCCCTCACACACAAATGCTCACAGTCCACAGGATTCAGTTTTTCCCAAACCTGGCCTATTCATAAATACCAAAGAACATCAAAGATCTGACTCCTACACAACTGAGGGGTTTTTCCATGAATAGGAAACTTTATTTTTAAAATCATGCATATTCAGTAAACCTGAGATCTATTTCTTCACTCATGTTTTTGTGCACTATTTCTTAAATGTGCTAGCTGCCAAAGGTACCGCATTTTTATGTATTTTTTTTTCCACACTGCATTACTTGCAAGGAAACAGAATGCTCAGTTCCTGGCATTCAGTGCCGGGGTTTTGGTATCACTGTCAATCTAACAGGCAGGGCTTCTGCTTTTCACGGTCTGTAACATGGCTTTTTGTGTGGTAAGATCTGGAACAGTCAGTTTTGGGGAGGTGCAATGTTCTATTTGCATTGGTTTCCCAACTGCTAGTGCGAGTCTGAAATATGTTAGCTCTTCGGTGGCACTGGAGATGGGTGGAGGGAAGAGGAATTAGAGAATGAAAAACTCCGTGATCTGTCTCTCATGGAATGACACCATACTTTTTGTTCTTTAAACCTCCGACTTTAAATTTCCACTATGGGATACTGTGTTTTGTTTACTGCTGTGTAAAATGCAGAATTTTAAAAGTGTATTTCATAGATGCTACAGTTGATTTTTTTGTTTTCATTATATACAAGCCTTATCTCCTAGAAAGAAGTTTCACCAGCAAATATCAGTGAATGAGATAAACTATAAGGAAGTTAGAAGAACTGGATAATGATGGCATGATATTGATTGCTGTAAACAAAGTAAATAGGCAGCCTGGTGTAGCACATGGCTGTAATCCCAACCCTTTGGAGGCTGAGGCAGGAGGATTACAAATTCGAGGCCAACCTGGACTACATAATGAGTTCCAGGCTAGCCTGGGCTAAAGAGTGACATCCTATCTCAAAAATATCTCCCACACACACTCACACACACAAATCCAACCACCACCACCAACAACAATAAACAGGCAACAGGGGCCATGTTTCTAAAGATACAACAGCTGATAGGTAGCTTTACTTCAAGGATCACAATTGTGGAACAGGTGTTCCTGGCTCCATCGGGAAGCGTGGGACTACTTTATCTGAAGTACACCCTCCAACTCAGCATGTTAATACATAAGAACACCTACGCAGCTGGGTCTAATGAATGATTTGAAAGTTCAAATTATGTGTAATGATATTTCAGAAGATAAAAGCTCCCCTGGGACTGAACCATGTTGGAGTGCACACCCAGCAGCTGAAGATTAGGAAGCGATGCCTTGTCAGTTCATGGGGTATGGGAAGGCCACAATTTATGAAAAGGAGATTCAGGTGGCCTTCTGAGAAGCATGAACCTGGCTAGTACTTGCCCAGGATCTATTTCCCCTGCTGGGGTATAGAATCTTTATGGCACATAAACCAATGGTTTCATATTTGCTTCATTTAAAAAAATTATTAGAGTTTTTAATATAAAAGTAATATGTTGTTGTTGTTGTTAGGTGCTCATAGCGACCCTCATAGGGTTTTCAATGGCTGACTGTTTTGGGATTGCCTTGGGAGTGTACTGCCAGGCCCTTCTCCCATTTTTTCGGTGCTGGGAATTGAACTCCGGACCTCAGAGACTGCAGTGAAGTGCTCTACCAATTGAGCTAAATCCCAGCCCAAAAGTAATATAGACATAATTAAAACTTCAAACTATACTTTTTGAATTATGGTGCTGGAGACATCTATTGAATATACCATTGTCTACCAAAAGAACCAACAGATCTGTCCTAGAAGAAGTGCAACCAGAGTGCTCCTTGGAAGCAAGAATGGCCAGACTGGGTCTTACATATTTTGGACATGTAGTCAGGAGTGATCAATCCCTGGATAAAGACAACATGTTTGGAAGAGTGGCAGGTCAACGAAAAAAAAAGGAAAACCCTCCACACAGTGTCTGCAACAATGGGCTTCAACATAAATAAGATCATGCACCTGGCATAGAACCAGAAAGTGTTTCGATCTGTTGTATATAGGGTCACTATGAGTTGAATTCAACTCAATGGCACCTAACAACAACAACATGCAAAGAGATATGCAGTGAAAAGTAGGTCTCCCTCTTGCCTTCACCCTCAGCTTCCTACTTGTCTTTAGATGAAACTGCTCTCCCCATTTCTTATTAATATCTTTCTAGACATATTCTATACAAACACAAGCATATTTATAAATATATAGCCCCCATGTTTACAAAAATGGCACCATCCCACACTCAATGCTCTGTACTTTGCTTTTCTAAAATTAAAATTTTTTTTAGATATTTGTTGGTTCACATGAAATTTTAAGAAATAATGCAGAGATCTGTATACACTGTACCCAATTGCCCCCAATGATGACATCTTGCAGAACTGTTGTACAACATCATCAGCAGGGTATTGTTGATACAATTGGTCCACCTCGTTATGAATATACGTTTATCGGTGTGCTTTCCTGTTGGTGTGTATTTGGGTAGTTTTCAATTTGAGGCTATTTTCAATAGTGCTCCCATGTATCTTTTGATGAACACATTCATGGATTGCCTTGGGGAGTGGGATGCTGAGTCATAGGATAGGGTATGTTGGCTTTCACAGACAGTACTGACAGTTTTCAAAGTGGTTGAACCATTTTGCACCTTCACCAGTGGTCTGTAATGGAGTTCCACTTGCATCACACTTGTCTGTCCTCTTGTTAGCCATTCTGATGAGTGGTGTTGTTTTTCCTCCCCTTTTCTTTGCTGAGGATGGAACCCATGGCTTCACACATGTTAAGCAAGCGTCTAACAACAACAATAAGAAGCAAGTGCTCTACCACTGAGCTACATCCCTAGCCCAGCATTTTGGTTATAATTTGCATTTCCTTGGTGACTAACGATGTTGGAAATGTTTTGATATAGTTAAAATTCCCTGATCTTTTCTTGTCAGCTTTTTACTGTGGAGGTTTTCACATACAGAACAGTTGAAGACATAATGAACATCCACCTACCCAGTCCCTGGATTCAAACAATTGTCAGGCTTTTTTGTTGTATTTGCTATGTGTGTATATGTGCGTGTGTGTGTGTGTGTGTGTGTGTGTGTGTGTGTGTGTGTATACTTGTTTTACTGGCCCTTTGTAAAGTAAATTTCAGTCATAAAGACACTTGACTCGTGATTATACCAGAAAGTATCTCCTAGATGTAGGCATTTTCCTACCTAACCACAAAATTATGATCATATCTTAAAAAGTTAACAATCACTTCCTTAAAATATTATCTAATGGTCTGTGCTCAAATCTCCCCATTTGCCCCCAAAAGTATTTATAATTGTCTTTTTAGAGCCAGAGGCAAAAAAGACTGACTCATTGCATTTCATTGTCTCAGCCCTTTAAACAGAACCTCCTCCCAACACCCATGACGTTGACTTTTTGAAAAGCCAAATTCTGTCCCAGTTATCTATATACAGAATTTTAAAAATACTCCAAAACTGTAATGCCTTCAAATAATGATATTATTTTATTTCACAATTTGGGGGATCACGAATTCTGGCCATAGCCAGCTGAGTGAGTCTCCTTTTTCATCTGACATTGACAAAGGTCATTTGGGGGGATTCAGTTGTCAGATGGATGAGTCTGGAAGGTCCAAGATGGCTTCACTCTCATGTCCAACACTTTGGTTGGGATGGTAGAGAGGCTGCGATCACCTGGGCTTGCTCACTGGAGCAGGTCCCCATAGCCTCTCTAGCATGGTGGCCTCAGAGTAGTCAGTTTTCTTCAGCTCTGGGGAGGAGTATATGAGCAAACACGACAGGAGCTTCATTTCCTTTTATGACCTAGCCTCAGGAGTCACACAGCATCACGTCCATCATACTCTCATTGGGAGCAGTCACAGAGCCCATCCAGATTCAAAGAATTTGCAGCTATGTTTTTTAAATTGCCATGGTCCACCTTCTGGCCACGAATAATTTCCCTTTCACTCACAAGCAAAATGTGCACCTTTTCCCAAGACCCCTTGGCTATGGTTTAGCTGAGCATCCTCCAGAGGGCCAAGTGTTAAAAGCTTGGTCTCCAGCCCTTGGCACTATTGGGAGGTGCTGGTACCTGTGAGAGATGGGGCGTAGTGGGTCATCTGAGGCACTGAGGGTGTGCCCTTGAGGGGATAGTAGGGCCCAGCCCTTTCCCCTTCCTTTCACATCCTGGCCATGAGGTAGGCAGCTTTGCTCCACCACACTCTGCTGTGATGTGCTGCTGTGAGCACCCCACAGCAATGAGGCCTGCTGGTCATGAACCGAAACCTCCCACATGGGAGCCAAAATAAACCTTTTCTCTTCATTAGTTGATTATCTCAGTTTTTTTTTTTTTTTTTCTTTTTATGTAACACAAAGCTAGCACAGTCCTGCAAAGTCTCCTCCCATGATGATCTGTCTCAGGGCCTTTGAGTATGCCCTTCTGTCCTGGGGCCCTGGAAGCTGCAGCATGACCACATCCTCAGGAGTCTTAGAAGCATGACTGTCTTGCTGAGAGGAGCTCTGAGGCCTGATCATAAGATGCTTAGAGAGGTTTTTTTTGCACTGCTAGGAGTGTACAAAGCACATGTTTCTGAAGTCACAAACAAGGGTCTTACAGTTATACACTGGATTCACTGAGAAAATATTTTACTAGCAGCTGATGCCTCCATGTGTCTGTCAGCTTGTTGTGCTGAGGGAGCTTGAGTATTGTGGTGGTGCTGAAAGCTATGCCACCAGCATCTCAGACAGCAGCAGGTTGTTTTGGTCATATATCCCATTACAGCAATGCAAAAATAACTCACACATTGTTTACTACTGGTTTTCTGTTGGCACTCTTCATTGCTCTGGGTTTTTTTGTTTGTTTGTTTTATGGGTTTCAGTTGCATATATGAGGGAAAAAATGTGCATTTAAGGAAATTGGAAGCAGGAAGTAGGGAGGTTGGTGTATAGTTGTGTTTAGTCAAAGATCCCCAGGCAACCTTTGCTCTTGGGAAACTGTATTGTAGGGCAGCAGTGAAAAGTTGTCACATACATTGAAGCATCACATTGTACCCTATAAACATATATAATTATTATTTTTCAGTAAAAATGGAAACAAAATTTTAAAAAAGTATCAGAGGATGAAGATGGGAACCAAATTTTATGGACTGCATTGTCTATAAATTTGTAGGTTGAAGGTTTAATCCCCAAGGTGACAATATGTGGAGACAGAGCCTTAAAAAGGTAATTAAGTTTAAATGAGGCCATAAGAGTAATGCCCTAATCCAGCGTCACTAGTATCTTATAAGAAGGATGTGCACACATAAAGGACTATGTGAGCACAGAGCAGAAGACAATCATCTCCAACCCAAGGAGAGAGGCTTTGAGAGAAACCAGACCTGCTGGCACTTTGACCATGGACTTCCAGCCTCCACACCTGTGGAAAAAAATTTCTATTGTTTAAGCCACCCAGTCTGTGGTATTTTGTTTTGGTAGCTCAAGCAGACTAATACAGAGCAAAGAAGACATATGACTTACCAAGGAATTGAGAATTTCTTCTGTAAGCAATGGGGAGACATCTGAATTGTAAGCAAGGCAGTAATGGGATCAGGTTTTTTGGGGAAGAGAGAGCACTGTGACAGTCATACAAAGGACCTCTGGAGTAAGGAGGGAGTAAAGGGCAGAGAGACCTGTTAGGAACATTGTAAGAGTAAGGGTGAGAAATGATGAGGTCTAAACAAAGGCTACTGGAAAGATAAAAGAATAATAAGAAGGGAGAATCAGCAGAATTTATATACCAGGTAGGTAGGGGAAAACAAGAGAAGTAATACCAAATTCTTCCCTGGTTCCTGAATTGGGTGTTGATTGTAGTAGACATTCATTTATTTTCCTACCCAGCTTCCTTTTTCCCAAAAGCACTCAGATTGTCACTCTAGGCAATCTCCCAACCTCCCCTCTTATCTAGTCCATGTGCTTTGGAGAAGCTAACCCTTGTCTAGTTTTGGAGGTGGGCTTACCTGACTTACACTAATTAGCACACACTATAGTTCTTGCTGGGCTGGGATTTAGCTCAGTTGGTAGAGTGCTACTCTGCAGTCTCTGAGGTCCTGAGTTTGATTCCCAGCATCGCAAAAACGGAAGAAGGACATGGCAATCTATTCCCGAGGCAATCCTGAAACAATCAGCCATTGAAAACCCTATGAGGGTTGCTATGAGCCAGACATGACTCAAGGACACCTAACAACAACAACATAATTCTTGCTTTGAGAATGACCACGTGATCTCAACTTGCCAATCAGGTAAATGTAAATGTCAGATCCCTTGATTGGAATACTGAGATCAGTGCTCTCCTTCACTTGATGAAAACAGGGAAGGAAAACAGGGAAGACCTGTAGCCCCAGGAAACGAGTCATAGCCTAGAGCTAACATTGTGCAGACCTAAGCAAAGACAGATCCCCAGTAACATCCTTGATCTGCTGGATCAACCAACCATGAAGTCCTGGACTCTTGTGTTGTAGAGCTTGGGAATCCCTGTGTTGTTTAAACCAGTCTGGATTGGATTTCCCTGTTTCTTACCATATAAAGACATTGTAATCAGGTAGATGATGAAGCCATTAATTAGGATATGCAAGGCAAAAGGAACAGTGGTTCAAAAGGCAATACATTTCATTCTGAATATTCACAACCTCACATCTTTGCTCCAGGTTGGTCCTTGAGCCTGGAATGACCCCTCCTCATATTTGTGGGTGCACTGCAAAAGTCCTAGCCACACTATAAGGGTTTCCTCCAATGGTCCTTTGTAAACCTCTTTTATGTCCAGGTTAGAATTCACCACACTCTCTGAGTTTCCATAACATTTTGGACATGGCTATGTCATGGCCTTTATCATCTTGTGCTACTATTTCTTCCACTGGGCACTGACAGACCTTCCTAACACTACAAAACTTCTCATACCCATCTGTGTGCCCACGTCTGCAGTCTCAGGGCATCTAACAGGCGTCTGAACATCTTGAGCAAAATACAGTTTTTCTCCCCCATTATCTCCTCAAACTAATGAGTATGCTCACCATTCCACCCATTTTGGACTGACAGAAATGCTGGCTATCAGACCATGGCTTAAATTAGACAATAAATTACCACTAAAAGATGAAAATATAGGAAAGGGTATTTTTATGGAACTGGGAACACAGAAAAAGAAAAGTTAGATTAACGCATACCTCTGGTGGGGGTAATGTGAAGGTAATGGGGGAGGTGAACATGAGCAATGTACAATGAAATGCATGTGTGGAAATGCCATAATGAGACTCATCATGCTGTACATCAAAAACTACTGATAAAATAAGATTACTGGAGAAAACAAGTACCTCTATTATAGTGGTGCAAAAGATGCTTCTTTGCCAAGTTAGAAAGATATCTCCCCCCCCTCTGAATAACTAAGATGGGTTTACAATTTCATTAGTGCTGCTGAAGACTGTGGGAGGAACCTAAAATTGGCACTACCCACATGGAAGGTCGCATCATGCCCATCAATTTATTTTGATCTCATGGAAGGCATTTTGGAGCAGGGCTCAAGAAATAGCTCAACCAAAAGAACATTCAAATTATGTAAAAACAAACTCAAGTGGTTTTGATCCATTAACCTTACATAATATGATTTCCAACATAGTGCTGTAATTTTACAACAGAAGAAAACCCCTCTTAATACCGTCATTTGAGCTCATAGGTGATAAAAATTCTACTTGAAATTTTGCAGGAAAAAGTCGAATTGGAGAACAGTAACTTATCATATTCTAGTACATTTAGTAAATGGGAGAGGAGAGATATGTAGCAAACTCTAAACCATTGACGATAATGAATGATGGTTTCTTGCCAAATGTTCATTGAGTGCTTACTACATGACAGGTATTGTTTGAGGTGCTGAGGAAACAGGGGTGAACAAGCATATTAATAATGATGATTAATGGGCAATTTATTAAGTCCTTACTATGGGTCCGACCCCAAGCTCAGAGCTCTGCACATATTGGCTCATTTGGTCCACCCCCACCCCAACTCTGTGAGTGACTATCATCGTCATCTTCATCTTACAGATATAGAAGCTTCCAGAGAGGTAACTTACCAGAGGTCGCAAAGACAGTTAAAATGTTGGAAGCTGGATTCCACTCAGCTCTGTTGGATTCCAGAAGTGAGATAGCAATTAAATAGAAATGGCTGCTGGAAATGTTCCAGAGGTGGAAAACTCAGCCATTTCAAAATGTATTCACTCGATTTGCTTAAATATTCCATGTTTACAATTGGTGTAACAGTAAAATTCAACACAGGTCTGTCAAAACATCAATAAAATCAAAATTAGTGGGACCCGATCCATGAGCTTTCATGATGACATAATGGCTTATGCCTACGGATCTAGAGAATCATATGCAACTTAGCCTGCACATCTGCAAACTATTTTTAACCACTTTAATTCAGGGTCTCCCTGCTGCATTTTGTAACCATTATAATATGTAACCAATATATCATCTAGATTATTATTTATTTAAAGCTAACTCATTGTATTTACCTGTGTTTTAAAGGAAATTTAATATCACCACTTTAAATAAAGAACAACTAATACATTCAAGGGGTTGAGGTTTAGCTCAGTTGGTAGAGTGCAGCTTTGCACTTTCTGAGGCCCTGGGTTTGATCCCCAGAACTGCAAAACTGGGAAAAGGACATGGCAATCCACTCCTGAAGCAATCCTGAAACATCCATTGAAACCCCTTTGAATAGCAGAGAAGCACTGAAATTGTGCTGGGCATGGCACAGTGTCGGGGAGTGTTTCGTTCTGTTGTAAATAGGGTCACTATGAGTCGGATCTGACTCGAGAGCACTCAACAACAACAACAATACATTCAACAAATATTTGTGAAGTGCCTAACATACACTAAGCAGTAGAGATGCAACAGGAAAAATAGACCAAATAGTATCCTCGCCCTCATAGAGCCAGTGTTCTGTAGAGGTAACACACAAAAACCATAATAAACACATACCATACAGTAGTGCATCAGTGTGATCAATGCTGAGGGGAAAGAAGAGGGTGTCTTAGTCCGTTTATGTTGCTATAACACAGTACCATAGAGTGGGTAATTTTTAAAGAGCAGAAATTTATTTCTTACAGCTCTGGAGACTGGGAAGTCCAAGATCAAGTCACCAGCATTCAATAAAGACATTTTTGCTGTATCCTCACATGGCAGAAGGCAAAAGGGCCAAAAAAAGAGGTGAACGCTGCATCTTCCTACAGCAGAAGAGCAGAAAGAGAACCCATTCCCCTGAGCTTTCTTATCCATTCATGGATCCACTCGAGGGCCTTCGTGACCCAAACTCTCCTGTTAGGCTCCACCTCCACACACTGTTGCATTGGGGATTAAGTTTCCAATACATGAATTTTGGAAACGCCTTCAAATCACAGCTGAGGGATACCAAGTGTGAGTGGGGAGCAGTTAAATTTTTAGATAGGGAGACTGAGAGAGTAACTTTTGAGTAAGCCTGAGAAGGGACCAGGCATGTAGAAATCTAAAAGAAAGGTAATCCAGACAAGGGCAACAGACAGTGCAAAGCCCCAAGGAGTGAAAGCTCCTGGGGTGTCTAAGGAGCAAGAGGGAGTTCCTGAGCAGAAGCAAAGAGCCTAGACAGACAGCTGATACAAAAATCCCAGTGAGAGGGGGTGGTGTCATGGGCTAGAATGAGAGATGATCAGATTCTGGAGATATTGTGAAGGCAGAGCCAGTCCTTGTTGATGGGTCAACTATAGAGTATAAGAGTGGGAGTGGGGATCAAAGAAAACCCCAAAACTTCAAGGATGGATTCCAACACATTTATTTTTTCTTTCTCCTTTACCCTTGAGGTCCTCCCTATTTCTCAGATTTGGATTTCTGTCACCTACATCATAACCTCCCCACTTCTTGAAGAAAATCTAGAAAGCACTAATAGTAAAAGAGCAGATTTAGGGCTGGGAATATAGCTGAGTGGTAGAGCACTTGCCTAGAATGTATGAGGCCCTGAGTTTGATACCCAGCACAACCAAAGGGGAAAAAAGAAAAAAAAAAAAAGCAGATTTAGCTGAGCATGGTGGAGCACTGAGGCAGGAGGACCGTGAGTTCGAGGCCAGCATAGGCTACATAGTGAGACTCTGTCCAAAAAAAAAAAAAAATCCTAAACCCGGTGCTGTGGCACACACCTGTAATCCTAGTGGTTCAAGAGTAGAGGCAGGAGGATCGCAAGTTCGAGACCAGAGGTCTGTGTAATTTAGCGAGACCCTATCCCAATACAGAGCTGGGATTTAGCTCAGTTGGTAGAGCACTGCACTGCAGTCTCTGAGGTCCCGAGTTCAATTCCCAGCACCGCAAAAATGGGAGAAGGACCTGGCAATCCACTCCCAAGGCAATCCCGAAACAGTCAGCCATTGAAAACCCTATGTGGGTCACTATGAGTCGAATACCGACTCGACGGCACCTAACAACAACAACATCCCAATACAAGCAAAAAAATGGGCTGGAGGCAGCAGGTCAGTGGTCCAGCATTTGCAAAAAAGCATGCAAATGCAAGGCCCTGGGTTCAATCCCAAGTACCACAAGAAAAAAAAAATCCTCAACCAAAAGAGCAGATTTATTTAGGGCTAGGGGTGTGGCTTAGTGATAGAGCACTTGCTCAGTATGCACAAGCTCCATCTCCAAAAGTACAGACTTAAACAGATGTTATGGCGCCTGTGGTTTTGAATATCTAAAGCCTTTGTCTGCTTCTGAGGTTAGGTCTTAAAAGATAATGCAGCTGCTGTCCTGGTCATCATAACATTTGTGTTATGTTCTAAAACACTGCTGTTTACAATCTTGAAATGGTTATCTATTTAATCTTGAAAAATTACTCAATTTTCAGGGATCCAGCAGACACCTTTTAGAATGTAGTAGTGAAATTCCGTATATTATATGTAGCTTGCATAATATATAATACTGTGCAACTCAGTATTGAATACACTCTGGAAGTTAGGTGTCATTTTTTTGTCACCACTTTTTTTTTCTTTTTCTTTTTTTTTTTTTTGAGACAGTCTGGCTATGTGTCCCATGCTGGCCTCATACTCACAGTCTTCCTTCCTTAGCCTCCCTAAGTTCTGAGATTACAGGCATGCACTACCACACCCAGCATTATTGGAATCTTCTAAAATAAACTCTCATCATCAAGACGGTGGTGGTAGAGAAGCTACCTGCAATAAATTGGATTACCTATGTCCTAACGAGTAACAATGGTTATAAAACGAGCGAGAAAGGAGAAGAGAAAATAAAGTAGTGGAAAAGCTTTCAATTCTTTATTAAATCCAAGTGTTTTGATGAGGAAAAACAAGTATCTGTTGTTTGCTGGTAGGTGCCATGGAGTTGGGTTCAACTCATAGCAACCCCGTGTACAACAGAATGAAACACTACCCAACACTGTGCCATGCCCAGAACTATGTCAGTGCTTCTCTGCTATTCATAGGGGTTTCCACAGCTGATTGTTTCAGGAATGGGCTGCCATGTCCTTCTCTCATTTCTGTGGTGCTAGTGATCAAATCCACGTCCTCAAAGGGCTCAGAGCAAGCACTCTACCAACTGAGCTAAGCCCTCATTCCATCTGTTGTTTAGCGTATGTAAAGTTGTAGTCTCTATTTATGACTATTGCATAAAGATTGTAAATTATATAAATACATTAATAAGTTCTAAGCTTTATTCAACACTACAAAAAATACAAAAGATGAAAACTATACACACCTCTGTTCCCATGAACCCTTTGCTCATAACTCCTGTGGCCCCAGAATTCTCTTCTATAGTTAAGTAAAATTCTGTGCTGTATCTCTCAACCACCTGCCTCCTCCTTTATTCCTGGGTGAGGTGTGTGACAAAATGTGGTGTCATGCAACCAGGACCCCTCCCTGGCCCCTCTCTCCCCAAGCCCTGGACCAGTGACAGTACCTGATACAGGCACCCACCTGTAGGGGTGGCAGGCAATCTACTACCATTGTGGCCTTTTGTAAAAAGATAAACTGGACGGATGAGATTTCTTCTTCTAGGAATTTAAATTAAGAGCCGTAAAAGGCGATTGTCAGTGGATGCTAAATCCATCTCTAAGGCCCTGTAAAAGACTTAGGGACTTCGAGAGCCATACATGTAATAGTCTAATATGTTATTTCTGCTCCCATCCCACTCCACTCCACACCCCACCAAAATACTACAAATAGTTCATAATCATAGTCCATAATAAATATCCTGGGCCAGTGCGGGAGTTTTTATTCATTTAATGCTTCTTTCAAAGACCAAAATTTACAGAGATGCAGTGAAATACTGCAGTAAAATGTCAGACGTGATCAGGCCTGGAGTAGGTGGTAACTGACACCTTTACTTGAAGCCCCCTCAAAATTTTAGAAAATGTTTTGAATTAGCCGAGCACAGTGTCGCACACCTGTAATCCCAACATTTGGGAGGCTGAAGCAGAAGGACCTCGAGCTCGTGGCCAGCCTAGGCCCAGACTCTGAAACCAAAATGTTTCCAATTTAGTATAAACATTTAAAGGAAAACATGAGCATAAGCTAGTACAAACGAACGGTATGCCCTCCAGGGCCTTCCAACCTTGCCCAACGCTCCCATCCTAGACTACAAGCTGAGGGAGAAGAACTTCCGGGGGACTCACCTACTGCTTCCTGCGGTCGCGCGGGCCCACCTCCGCGGCCTTTGTCGATTACTTCTGCCTGGGCAGTGGCAGCGCCGCCCGGATCAACTGCTTGGGTCTGGCCCGCCCCCGAGCGCGGGAAAGTCAGTTTCCTTCCAGCCGAGCAGCCATAGCGGCCTTCTCAGCCCTGACGGTTAGGCTCGGCGCTCCCGCGCCTCCTTCTACTCCCGAATCCGCTCTCCTCACGCGAGGGGAAGCGGAGACGCCTGGGCCGCCGCCATGTCCGAGGCTTATTTCCAGGTGGAGTCGGGTTCGCTGGGAGCCGAGGAGAACTTTCTGTCCTTGGACGACATCCTGATGTCCCAGGAGAAGCTGCCGGTGCGCACCGAGACGGCCCTGCCGCGCCTGGGCGTCTTCTTTCTGGAGCGCGGCGCGGACGCGGAGCCGGACCGCGCGCTCCCGCAGGTGGGCGCAGGGGGTTGGGGTCCCGGGAGGGGAGGCCGCGCCCCACGGGCTGTGACCTCTCCGCGCGCAGGGGCGCCCGCCAGGCGCTGGAACTGCGGGTCGCCTGGGCCGACGCGATCGCCTTCCCGAAACGGCGCGCGTTCCTCCGTGGCCTCCCGCGCACGCGCTAGGTCGGGGCAGTGATCTCGCCTGCCCTGAGGTCTGTGAGGGCGGGAAAGTCTGGGAACTGCCAAGTGCCCTGTGTCATCCTGTGTGATGACCACGGCAGCACTGCAGCAGCCACCATTTACCAAGGACTCACTTAGTAAACCCGTATGGCTAGGGTAGGTGAGTAAGCTTTTCCATTGCTGCTGCTATTAGGTGTCGTCGAGTCGCATCCGACTCATGGCGACCTGGAGTACACCTGAACGAAACACTCCCCGACACTGGACCGTGCGCACGATCTTTTTACGTTTGAGCCCATTGTTGGAGCCACTATGTTTCTTCTCATTTTGAGTCATGCCTCACCAGCAAAAGGAGGTCACAGGGGCCTTACTCCATTCCCGTCATTAAAGTTAACCTCCTCCTCCTCCTCCTCCTCCTCCTTCTTTCCCCTTTCTCTCTCTCCCCCCACTCCCTCTCCCTCTCTCTCTTTTTTTTCTTTTTGGTATTGGGGCTAGAACCCTGGGCTTCGCACCTGCTAGGTAAGCGCTCTGCCACTGAGCTAAATCTCCAGCCCAAGGTCAACTCTTCTTTGAGGAAGCAATTTTTCCCCAGTCCTTTCTTGAATGCCTTCCAGCCTGTGGGGCTCAATTTCTGGCACTATATCTGACAGTGTTTCTCTGCTCTTCATAAGGTTTTCAATGGCTAATTGTTTCGAAAGTGCGCCATCAGGTCCTTCTCCCTAGTCTTTCTTAGTCTGGAAGCTCTCCTGAAACCTGTCTGCCATGGGTGGCCTTGCTGGTATCTCAAATACTGTAGGTGGCTTAACTTTCAACATCAAAGCAATACACAAACCCCCCACAGCGCAGTAAGCTGACAGAAACATGGGGGAGCTTTTCCATTATTTACCACTTTAACCCTTCAACAACCCTCTAGGTAGGTATGGATGACCTAGCTGAAAAGTTAGGTAAACTTGACCAGGGTCCCACAGTAAGTGGTGGGCTGGGATTCAAACCTGGGGCTCTATAGCTTCAAATACAAATTTGCCCCAGGACTGTGACTTATGGTGGTTATTTTTCATTTCCTGTTTACCCTACATTTTGTTTAGAAGAGTGTTTTTGTTTTCTGTATCAAATTACTTTTTATCAGAATAACACACAAAATTTTAAAAGTCAAATAGTATCAAAAAACTTGTAACAGAAAAGAGCAGCCCTGCCTTGCTTCTCTTCCCTTTCCAACTCTCCAGGGCCAGTGGACTGTTTTAGTGGTGTCTTCAAAATTGACCTCATATTTTTATATAATATTCTTAAATTTATCTTGTTGATTTTTAAAAATGTAGATTTTTATCTATTGACTTTCCATTATAGCAGGTGAGGATTTAGTTCTCATACACACTGGTAAACATTCAAATATATGGACCATAATTTTTCATAGTTCCTTAGTTTTTACCTAATGTTCTTTTTGTATTCCAGGATCATTGCATTAGTATTTGTGTCTCCTTAAGCCCTTCTTGGCTGTACCAGTGTTTTGTTTTGTTTTGTTTTGTTTTGGGACAGTTGCATTATATACTCCAGGCTAGTCTTGAACTCACTATGTAGCTGAGGCCAGCGTTGATCTTGAAATCCTCATTTCTACCGCTGCTAAGTACTAGGACGACAGGCATGCACCACCACACCCGGTTTGGTTGTCATACTTAATCAGACTTGCCTATTTTTAATGACAGTTTTGTGGAATGCTGGTTAGGTGTTTTGTATTCTTTAGTTGAGGTTTCTCTGATATTTTACTCATGCTTAGACTGTGATTATGAATTTTGGGGAGAAGATAACAGAGGTAAAGTGCCATTTTTACCATATCATATCAAAAATCCATTCCATCAACATGACTTATTACTGTTGGTATAGATGGACCCCGATCACCTGGCCAAGTAGCATTTGTCAGGTTTCTTCACTCTAAGATTACTCTTTTTCCATCTTTTCATACTGTTCTCTTTGGAAGGAAGTCATTATGCACAGCCACAGGAAGGAGCAGGGAGTCCTGCTGTAGTTAGAGGACAAAGGGTCTACATAAATTATGTGGAATTCTTCTGCATGGACTTGTGTAGGAAAATTTTTTTATGACATTTAATTTCATTTATAAATACAGGACTATTTGTGTTTTATGTTTTAGTTTTGGTATGTTGGGTTTTTCACCTGGAAGTTTGACCATGCCATCTAAGTTTTCAAATGTATTAAAATAATGTTGTTCAAAAAGTCCCTTTAGGATTATATTAGAATCTTGATTTTTATTCTTGACATTAATAAACTGCACTCTCTCTTTCTTGAAAGGAATTTATCAGTTTTACTAGTCTTTTATAAAAATTTACTTTTGTGATGCTGAATTGAATTCAGGCCTTCACATATGCTAGGCAGGCACTCCACCACTGAGCCCAATTTTCTACTTTTTTAAAAGAACTAACTTAGGGCTCTGTACATTTTCACTTTTGTACTTTTACACAGGTGGCCTCAGGCATCAACGTCATGTTCCTCCTGCCTCAGCCCCCTGAATCCCTGGGATTACAGGGGTGTGCCATGATGCCCATTCTTGCCTTTGCTTATAAAAGATATTTTCATTGGGTATAGAATTTTACATTAGCAGTTATTTTCTTTCAGCATTAAAAAAAAAGTCACTATATTTCTTTGGGAGCCAGACCCAGCGTCCCACTCCCAAAAATCAGTCCTCCATTGAAAACCCTATGAAGATCAGAGACTCACTGACAATAGCGTTTCACCTGTTGTACGCAGGGTCACTATGAATTACCCACTCGACGGCACCTAACAACAACAATTTTTCTTTTGTTTTGTGGCTTCCATAGTTTCTGTTGAGAAACTGACTTTAACTCTTCCTGTTCCTTCCTTTTGTTTTTGTAGTACTGGGGGGTTGAACTGAAGGCTTTGTGCATACTAGGCACATCCTCCACCACTGAGCTACACTCCAGCACTTCTAGTTTTTATTTTTGAGACAGGGTTTCACTAAATTGCACAAGCTGCCTCTGGCCTCCAATCTGTGATCTTCTCACCTCAGCCTCCCCAGTCACTAGAAATACAAATGTGCACCACAGTGGCAGGCTCTTTTTCTTCTCCTCCTCCTCCTCTTCCTCCTCCTCTTCCTTTTTTCTTCTCTTTTTTTAAGACAGGATCTCAGTGTGTAGCCCAGGCTGGCCTCAAACTCTTGATCTTTCTCCTTCTATCTCCCAAGTGCTAGGATTACAGGCTTTTTTATTTCTTCTTTAAAGGCATTGTTTTCCCCGTCCCCACCCATAGCTGCTTTTAAGCTGCTCAATATCTTTGCTTTTCAGCAATTTGTGTAAGACATGTCTGGTCATAGTTTCACTAGTATTTATCATACTTCTTGTTCATAATATTCTTTGAATCTGTAGTTTGATTCCCCCAGTGCTGGGCATTGAATCTAGAGGCATCACACAATACTAGGCAATCACTCTACGACTAAGCTACCCACTCCCTAGTCTTTTTTTAATTTTGGAAAATTCATGGCCACTATCTCCACATACCTTTTTTGTCTCACTCTTATCTCTCCTGCCCTTCTGGAACTCAAATTACATGCAGTTTTCAAAAACTGTATTCCATGTTTCTTTTGCTTTTTTTTCTATATTTTTTCCTCCATGCTTTAAGTATTTTCTATTGACCTTTTTTCCAATTCATGATCCTCTCTTCAGTCATGTCAGTAAGCCTGCTAAATTTGGCTTATCTGTTGACTTCTGAGGTTCAATTGTTGTATTTGTCAGTTCTGGAATTTCCACTGGGTATTTTTAATTCACATGAAGGTCACTACCTAATTATTTTGCTCTTTGATGTCAAATATTGGGCTTAGTTTTTCTCCCTTCTTTCTCAGATTGGCTGTTGAACTCTTGAGTGCTTTGGCAGCTTTGACCTCAGTGTTTGTCTCCAGACCTGGGAGGTTTGTCAAAAGCTTGCACCAGACTGCACCACCCCCATCCAAAGCTCCTCCCATCTTTTTTTAGCAGTTCTCCCTTGTGAGGGATTTAGGCTTTTGTTGCTTCCTTTAATCCAGTTATGTTTGCTTTTGATTTATTTTTAATTTTTTTAGATTTCTCTTAATTTTTCATCCTCATGACTACCTCATCTTGTCTCCAGTTCTGTTAAGGCTTTAAAATATAGAGGCATTTTCCTTCTTAGTCATCTCTGAAGCTATGATGTGGGATGGGGAGGCGCTGTCACCTAAGCTCAGGCTGATCCTATTTTCTTTATATCTCCCCAGCACCTAGGGTAGTATTTAGCACATAGTAAGCACTTTGTTGTTAGGTGCTTTGAATTGGGTCCAATTCATAATGACCCTATGTACAACAGATGGAAATACTCCCCCACACTGCCACACCTGGCACTATGTCGGTGCTTCTCTGCTATTCATAGGGTTTTTAATAGCTGATTTTTTCAGGATTGCTTCAGGAGTGGGCTTCCAGATCCTTCTCCCATTTTTGTCGTACTGGGGATCCAACTGAGGGCCTCTGAGAGTGCAAAGCAGTACTCTACCAACTGAGTTAACCCCACCCTCAACAGTAATCATTAAGGAAGTACATATGTAGAATAGGTACTGAACAAAGAGTACAGATGTTTATTATGCCTCTCAAGTGGGTGCTACTGGACAGTTTTTGTTTCTGTCAGCTAGACACCTTTGCCTTATGCTATATTTTTGCTCAGTGCCATTTTTTGCTTTATAGATCCATTTTTTCTCTCCACTCCATCATGGCATAAAACTTAAGCTGAACCAGGCACAGTGACTCTCATCTGTAATCCCAGTGACTCAAGAGGTGGAGGCAGCAAGTTGGAGGCCAGAGGCAGCCTCTGTAACTTAATGAGATCCAGACATAAGTTTAAAAATAAAAAATGGGAGCTGGGCGCTGTGGGGCACGCCTGTAATCCCAGTAGCTGGGGAGGTAGAGGCAGGAGGATTGAAAGTTCAAGACCAGAGGCACTCTGTGTAACTTAATGAGACCCTGTCTCAAAAAGTAAAAAAATGGGCTGGGGGTGCAGCTCAGTGGTACAGCACTTGCAAAGCATGCAAGCGCAAGACCCTGGTTTCAACCCCCAGTACTGCAAAAAAATAAATAAAAAATAAAAAATGAGCTAGGGGTGCATCCCAGTGTCAGAGCACTTGCAAAGTATATATAAGACTCTGGGTTCAACCCTAAAGAACTGAAAGAAAAAAAAAAATCACCTTAGGCTGAGGTTGATTTCACAGATGTTGAAAGTAGAATGGTGGTTCCAGGAGGCTGGGAAGAGCAGGGGGAGGGAGGAGTGGGGAAAGCCTGGTGAGTGTGTACTAAGTTATCGTCAGGCAGCAGTAAGAAGTTCTGATGTGTTATTGCATGGTAGGGTGACTATAGACAATAATAAGGCACTTGATATTTTAAAAAGCTAGAAGAAAGTATTTTGAATGTTTTCACTAAAAAATTATTTGAGGAGATAGATGTTTCACCTGTTTTAAACAGTATGCAAGTGGACATGTATGAAAACATCACATGAATATAATTTTTATATTTTTATGTATCAGTTTAAAAATGAAATTAATAAAAAAATAAGTAAAACTATGGCCCAAAAGTTCATTTCTTCATATCACAGCTAGGTCTTCTGTGCTTGACAGTCATTTCTCCATAGAGAAAAGGAAGTATTTTCCTCCCCTGTACTGGAGCGTTGAACCCAGGACCTCACTCTTGCTATGCAACCCTCTACCACTGAGCCATACCACCAACCCATTTTTTACTTTTTGAGTCAGGGTTTCACTAAGTTATACAGGCTGTCTCTGGCCTTGAAGTCCTCCTGCCTCCACCTCCCAATGTGTATTTCTTTTTGTTACAGACACACACAATGTTATTTGTCTGTTTTCAAGAGATATATTCTTGTCTGATGCAGGGCTCAAAGCTTGAATTCCCCTTGTGGCTGGCAAAAGGACTTTTTGACAACAAGCGGCGCATCGTTTCTGTGGAACTTCCCAGGCTCTACCAAGAGGGTTGGAGGACTGTGTTCAGTGCAGATGCCAATGTGGTGGACCTCCACAAAATGGGGCCACATTTCTATGGGTTTGGCTCCCAACTCCTGCACTTTGACAGTCCAGAGAATACAGATATCTCCCAGTCTCTGCTGCAGGTAAGTAATTGGTGTGGTTAGCCATGGCAACCATCACACATTGTTTCTACCCCTAGAAGTGTATGATTTATAAACTTAGGGTGTTGTTACTCCAAGTTGGCCTATAATGACACTGTGTCTGCAAACACACACACACACACACACACACACACACACACACACTTTAATTAGATTTATTTTTTAAACAATATGTAAAAACATATTACGTCCTTGGGTTTCTTAACCCATTGGATTTCCATAACAATCCATTTCATAGTCAGGGAAATCAAGGCTTGGCAGTGTGCAGTAACTTACTTGAGAGAGAGGGCACTCAGGCCTCCTTCTGACTGAATCTTGAGACCAAATTCTTTCATGCCATTTAAATGTTCCAGCATAGCAGGGTGCTGTGGCGCATGCCTATAACCCCAGCAATTTGGGAAGTTGAGGCAGGAGGATTGCAAATTCAAAGCCAGAAGCAGTCTGCACAACTTAGACCCTGTCTCAAAATAAAAAATATAAAAGGGGGTGGTGGTGCAACTCAGTGGTAGAGGACTTGCCTAGCATCCACAAGGCCCTGGGTTCAACCCCCAAATACTGGGTGGGGCGGTGGGGGGAAGATCCAGCATAAAAATGGATCTGGCTTTATGGAATGTGAAATCAACCTTGATTTCTCTTACTCCACTCTTCAGACTTTTATTGGACGTTTTCGCCGCATCATGGACTCCTCCCAGAATGCTTACAATGAAGACACTTCAGCACTGGTAGCCAGGCTAGACGAGTTGGAGAGGGCCTTGTTTCAAACGGGACAGAAGGGACTGAATGATTTTCAGTGTTGGGAGAAGGGTCAGGCTTCTCAGATCACAGCTTCCAACCTTGTTCAGAATTATAAGAAGAGAAAATTCACCGACATGGAAGACTGACTGCCAGAAGAATGAAGAATTGTTCCTTATGGACTCATCCTTGTGTGTCCCTGATAAAACCAAGTTGACTTTGTCTAAGACCAAATTGTGACCCATTTCATAGCTTATAACCTGTAGCAGTCTCAGGGGTTGGGACCATGTGGTTGAGAGAAGGTGTCCTGGAGGATGCCCTTGACCCTGTATGTCTTCCAGGACTTTCCTGCCTTACCTTCAACCCAGGCCTTTTGACCCAAGAACTAAGGCGAAATCAAAGTCCATCTTAAATAAGGATCACAGACATACACATTGCATTCCAGCTGGAGCTGGGATTCCTTATGTTTGGGAGTTTTGAAGCTTTGGATGACCGGTTTGACTTGCTGCAAAGGACAGGTACAAAGTAGGTCACCTTTGTCTGTTCACAAAATGTTCTCTTGATCTTATTTGCCTCATCTTCCTCGTGGTTCAACACGGAATAGCATCTCTATGATGCTGGCCTGACTTGTAATATCTCCTGCTGCCTGCCTGCGGGGAATTACCCCATTTTCCCAAATAGTCACCAAGAAGAAGGGATGGAAAGGGAAGCAGATGAATGGCATGGCAGTGAAGAGGAGACCTTGCTTTCGCACCCTGTAATCAGGGCTTTATGAACAGGAATCATATCAGTGCAGTCAGCCTAGAGGGGACATGGTTAAACTGAGCTTGTGTTTGTCTCTGTGATTCTTAGCACTCCCGCACACTTATTCTGTTCCCTGTCTAGAAAAGCTGATAGGGAGTCATTTGGAATTGCAAAGTACTTATTAAAGGGTGTTAACCAGCCTTCATTACGTCTGGAAATCAGGAGTGGAGAGTTGCAGATTGTAAAGATCCCTGTTTGAGAAACTTAACATGGCAAATGTTAAGTGGGCAAGAGGCCTTGATTTTATTTTTTTCTCTTCAGGAAATTTTGCAACATTATTGCATAGAGGACCCGGGATCATTTACTGGGAGTCCATGTAAGCAAGCATTGAAGTCTTCTAAGGAGAGCGAGGAGGAAACCCCAGACTGAATAAGAAACAGCATCCTTGGACCCGCTGGACCATCCAGTGGGTAGTGGCATGGAGACACTCTGGCAGCAGAAATGGTCTTTGTTGTTGGAAATTATAGAGGGAGTTGAGTATCCAGATTGTACAGATGTCTTGATGCAAATGTAAAATGACAGAAATGCTTTTAGAATGCCTGTTTTAAGATTAAATTGTTGTTTTTACAATTTGATTTTAGTGCTAAATAATCAGCTTTGTCTGTGAATACATTCTGTACAAGTGCTATTTCTGTAACTCCAGTACTGCAAATGATCAGCAAACCATCAGAGAATGTTGTCTTTGATTGTATTTGACAATAATGTCCAAATAAATCCATGTTTTAGCAACTGCTCTTTTGTTTGTACACATATGAGGTATACTCTGTCAGAATGTGCTGTGTCCTAGGAAGACTGTTGTTGTTGTTGTTGTTAGGTGCCGTTGAGTCGGTATCCCACTCATAGCGACCCTCATAGGGTTTTCAGTGGCTGATTGTTTCGGGATTGCATTGGGAGTGGATTGCCAGGTCCTTCTCCCATTTTTGGGGTGCTGGGAATTGAACTCGGGGCCTCAGAGACTGCAGCGCAGCGCTCTACCAACTGAGCTAAATCCCAGCCCCCTAGGAAGACTAGGCTTCCCTTACTACCACAGCTTTTATACTCAGCCAGGGCCCCCGAAGCCATTCACAGTGAGAGACAATAACATTTAACTTTGACATCTTTATTTTCGCAGAGAGCTTTGCATTTTAAAACAGTCTTAAAGCCAGACATAGTGGGATGCGCCTGCCATCCCAGCACTCAGGAGGATTGTGAGTTTGAGGCCAGCCTGGGCTATATAGTGAGTTCTAGGTCTGCCTGGGGGCATAGCGAAACCTTGTCTCAAAAGCAAACAAATAACAAAAAACCACCACCAACAACAAAGATAATCCTAAAACTCCTGCCTCTTATTTTTACTTTCTTTCTTTCTTTTTTTTTTTTTTTTTCCTCTTTCAAAAAAATGTTCCTTACCTGGGCTATAGAACTGTGGGGATAACATGTACAGAATTTATTCTATCTTAAATTTTGAACAGATTATATCACATGTAGCTTTTGAACCCGTTTTTGGTTACATGTCCGCCATCAGGCCTGCTAGAATACCTTTCTCCCCTGGAACCTTGCACAAGTCAGTTTTTGTAGAGAACTGTTTGATCCCTTCAAAGAGTGAAGTTTTTAAAAAAGAATCAACAGATTTGCTCAGACACCAAAGTGCTCCTAAAATCCACGGAGTAAATGTATGCCTTCTCTCCTTAAGAGCTCTGTTTTGAGATAACTGAGGCCTTCATTATCAAAAAACCCACCTCATTCCATGCGAGTTTTTACTTCCAAATTCAAAGCTCTAGCTCGACTCCCTCCCTCTAACCCCAGACTTGTATCCAGCCACCCACTTACTTTCTTTTTCTCTTGTCTTTTTCTTTTTTTCTTTTCTTTGTGTATGAGTGTGTGTTGCTGAAAGTGAAACCTAGGGAGCCTTTTACCACTAAGATACATCTCTGGCCTCAATGTTTCTACTTAGGGATCTGATCCACTGCAGCTAAGATTGAGCTCCTACTCCACCCCAGTCTAAGCCTGTCACCTTTCCCATATCCACTGGTGAGTCCATCTGTCCTTGTTGCTCAGGGCAAAACCTTTCGTGTCCTCCCTGATCTTCCCTCCCTCTCCATCTGTTTTGGGCCTCCCATTGAATCATCTGCAGAATGTGATTACCTCTTCCGCACCGGTGCTTTCATGTGGGTCAGGGCTTCCATGTGTTTCTTGGATTGTTGCTTTTCCTCCTAACTGCCTCCTCCATTCACCCTCCACCCTTCAGACTTCTTACTGGAGCAGCCAGAGAGGTGTGTTCAAAAATCATCTCTTAGCCAGAGGTAGTGGTACACGCCAGTAATCCTAGTATTCAGGAGCCTGAGGCAGAAGGATTGCGTGTTCAGGATCAGCCTGAGCTACTTAGTGAGACCCTGTCTCAAAAAATACAGAAGGGGCCAGGATAGCCCTCAGTTGTACATCACTTGCCTAGTATGTGTGAGGTCCCAGTTTGAATCCTCAGTACTGCAAAAAAAAATTTTTTTTTAACCTATCTTTACCCTAGTGATTTGCTTCTATAATAAATAATAGTTTTTATTTTAAATAAGAAATTCACCTTCCTAAGAACTCAGCACCTTGGAGAGGTTCTCATTAAGTGGTCAGCACCATTGCACCAGAGAGATTTCTAGAATACCGTGCCTATGGTAGTTAAACTGGATTGCAGAAATGTTGAGCAGCTCAAGTTAATACAGAAGTCAGTTCCAGGGTGGGGGGTGGCTCAGTGGTAGAGCATTTGCCCAGCATGAATGAAGCTCTGAGTTTGACCCCCAGCACTACAAAGAAGAAAAAAGTTCCACTCTTAACCTTTTTTCTTCTATTCTACCATCCTTCAAGAAGCCCCAAGAGAACTTTCTATTCTTGATAGGATGGTGTGGAACTGTGCCAAGATTGACCTTGTTGTTAAGGGCTGTTAGAGTCTGACTCACAGTGCTGACCATATGTACAATGGAGAGTTTTCAATGGCTGATTGTCTCAAGATTGCTTCAGGAGTGGATTGCCACGTCCTCCTGTTTTTGTGATACTGGGGAATTGAACCAGGGGCCTCAGCACATAGCAACACTCTATCAACTGAGCTAAACCCCAGCCCAACATTAACAAAAGAAAATAACCATGCAGAAGTCAAATGTGTGTTTCTGAAAGTAGGTATTTTTGTGTTAAAGAGAAAAATCTGTGCTTTAAGGAACTTGTGGAACAAAATGTCGGATATGTGCTTAACTATAAGAATTACTCCAAGAACCGTAATTACAACATTCTTTATCTCATAAGGTAAACTTAAAATTTTAATGTTGAACACATGTAGAAACAATATTTTAAAAATAATTAAATGCCCTAAACTGAAAGAAAGACCTCTAAAAGTTAGAATTCTATTGCCAACACTTGATATTACCCCCTTGAATGAGCAGCGGTAAATTTTCCATTAGCAGTTGTTGGGAGCCGTCGAGTCAGTGTCTGACTCACAGTGACCCTACCTATGACTGATGAAACAATATTGTCAGTGCTTCTCTGCTCTTCATAAGGTTTTCAATGGCAGATTGATTTTGGGAGTGGGTTGCCAGGTCCTTCTACCAGTCCATTAGTAATAGTAATGAATAAAATGCACAGTGAATTAAGGGTAAGTCTGAGAATTTGCAGTGTTCACCCATACTGAGAGCAAATGGCTAATGCAGGAGACAGACTAGTTTGCTTTGGTTTGAGCTCATTTTATTGATTTTTCCAGCCTTCTGCTTTTCTGCCTCATTAATCAAATGAGGCACAATTCAACCAGACACAGTTGGTTTCCCAAGCAACCTTACTCTATGATAGAGGCATCCTTTATGGCTACACTGCAGTCTAACGAACAATATATAGGACCAATTGCCCTGAGAAGGAAGGTCTCCTGTGCCTGCTTTTCTGAGATCAGAGTCAAATCAACTAAAGGGGCATCATTTCATTAAACTATTTATCTGGAAATAATTTTAGATTTATAGAACAATTATAAAAATAGGACAGAGTTTCCATATATCCTTCACCCACCTTTCCCTAATATCTTTCATAATCATGTACATTTTTCAAAACCAAGACGTTATGTCAGGTCCTATGGCACATTCCTGTAATCCCAGGGACTCTTGAGGCTGAGGAAGGAGGATCACGAATTCAAGGTTAGAGGCAGCCTACAAAATTTAGCAAGACTGTCTCAAAATAAAAAATTTAAAAAGGGGTTAGGGGTGTGGCTCATGGTAAAGTACTTGCCTAGCATGCGTGAGGCCCTGGGTTCAACCCCCAGTACTGCAAAAAACAAAAAAACAAAAAAACAAACAAAAAAAGCAAAACAAAACAAACAAAAACCAAGAAGGTAATATTGGTATAACACTTTGAACCACAGGCTTTATGCAGATGCACCAGATTTTCCACTAATACCCTTTCCTGTTTCAGAATCCAATCCAAAATCTCACATTGCACTTAGGGAATAATCAGTTTTTAGAGCAAAACAGCATGAAGGTCTTTGCTGTATTTCAGAAGCTCAGCTTCCTGGAGCAGCTTCATGGCCTGGGAGGTGGGTATCCAGGGCCAGCTGAGGGCCTGTCAGAACTTGCTTCGGTGCAAGCTGCTGGTAAACCCATCAAGAAGGGAGAGAATAGTTGGTTTTTACCCAAACTTTTCACTTTTTCCATAATACTCTGTTTCTACTTAAAACTTCTGGCATTCCCTTTCTGTGACAATCAGTATCTTGATTGTCTCCCCCTTTCTCTTCTACCACCCTTTAGCTAATTTTCCCTGTGTCTAAATGAGTTTAAAATGAGCATGACTTTATACACCAACATTATTAATACGTGTCAGCACAGCTCTGAAAATAGTGCCTGGAAACTGCTCGAGTTTCAGAATTCATAAAGAAGCACAGAGATCCAGCTCACTTTGCAAACTCCTACTGAAGGCTAGTTACAAAAAAAAAAAAAAAAAAAAAGAACAAAACAAAACCAAACCAAAAAGAAAAAGAAAAACCGGTTTCAAGCTTGTATAACATTTTCTGCTCTCATTTCACCCTTGAGAAAATTTGATTACCACATGATTTGCATTCTTCCCTTTGTGCAACTAAAAGTCTTCCCGGGGTTTATTTTCTTTTATTTGGAAACAAAAGCAAATGAATAGCTAAGGAATATAGGTTCAAGTGCAACAAAGGTCATAGATAAGAGAGGATGGTGTGATTTATTGAAAGTATAGTGTGGTAAGTGTAGTGTAGAACAAATACTAGAGACAGAAACCAGTTTATAAAGCCACATTGCCAGTGGCATTGGTGGAAACAAGTGACAATGGTTGTTCCCAGAGAGTGGCCTTATCTTAATGGGTCCAAGAGGGCCTGGCACTCCTCTATCTCTTTATTGAGGAGCAGAACATTTAAAAAATGGTTTCAGAGGACACCATCATTTTCTAATTTAGTGCTTCATGTTCTCTCATTTCTTAATCTGAAGATTCCAAGTGAATATTAAGTAATGTTCATCTTTTCAAATAATCAAGCAGTCCAGGAAATATTTTTTTGGGTTTTAAGCCATCTCAGACCTGGATCAATATTTCAGAGGATCCTACAGGCTGAATTTTGAGGTCATCCCAAAGACTTTCAGAGAGGGAGCCATATAACATGGTATATCATGTTGCTATTATGGCTAGCTGTGAAAATCAAGTTCTCCAACTTTTAAGGCTTTTAAAAAATAAACATTGGAAACTTCACTCCTTTGAAAGATGGTTATTTTGAGCCAGGTGCGGTGGCGCATGCCTGTAATCCCAGCGATTTGGGAGGCAGAGGCAGAAGGATGGCAAGTTCGAGATCAGACGCAGTCTGCGTAATTTAGCAAGACCCTGCTTCAAAAAGTTAAAAAATGGGCTGGGGGTGCAGCTCAGTGGTCCAGCACTTGCAAAGCATGCAAGCGCAGGGTCCTGGGTTCAAGCCCCAGTACCGAGAAAAAAAAAAGAAAAAATATAAATATGGTTATTTCTGTAGACCGTTGTGATTTTAAAAGGTTTTCTGCTACTCCAAATAAACCATGGAAAAACCATGTGCCTCAGGTTATTATAAGTGTTTCTGTAGAGAGAACAAAGTGTTTAGCTGAGCTAACTAGAGAAGAATGTCTCACTTTGCTTAATTACAGCTCACACATAACCACCTCCTCCATGTCATCCGCATGGTGTGGCAAGGTCCTTTGGGGACCCATGCAGCAGGGCAGATCTCACCAGAGAGAGGTGATATCTTCAGGCCCTTAAGACAGTTGTTAATCCTGAGAAATCAAAGAGAACTAATGTAGGCAGAGCCAGATAATGGAAGTTACAGAAGATTTACAAAACCTTCCTAAACTGGTAGCTGGCATATAATAGCTCAGAAATCATAATTTAGAGCTGAAGGGGTCCTTAAGGATGAACTAGTCCAGACTAGTAAAAGTAATTTTTGTTACCTGGCCATGGTGGTACACATCTGTAATCCCAGGTCTTGGGAGACTGAGGCAGGAAGTTAGCAATTTTGAGGCCACCCTGGTTTCATAATGAGACCCTGTGTCAAAAAAGAAAGTACTTCCTGTCATTTTACATTTGATACATGCAAAAGAATGCATGCCACTTACCTGTGTGTTAAAAAGACTTACAATACAATGAACAGCCATGAACTTACACTCATTTAGTTCTAGAACATAATCTTGCTTCCTCGCTCCTCCTGCATAATTGCCCTGCCATGTTGCACTCCTAGAAGAACCACTATCCAAGATTTTATATTTATTAACACTTTGAATTTTATATCTAATGTATATATTATTTTGGTTTGGTTTTGAACTCTGTAAAAATAATATGAGTGTGTCACAAATGGCTGTTTGGGGATTCTTTTACTCTATCCAGATAGAAACCATGGATAAGCAAAAGGACAGTTCACTTACTATTAGTGGCTCTGAGCTCCAGAGCTTCACAAACTGGGCTTCCAAATCCAGAGGCTTATGGCTCTCAACCTTGGGAACTAGAGAATTGTGGCTCCAAGCTTTCAAAGCTGGAGGCTTATTGCTGTAGGTGCTCAAGACAGAGGCTTACAGCTCTGGACTTAGAATACTAACACCCAGCAGCCAGAGTTCCAGCTCCCAAACTTCAGGTGTCAGGACCCTTGGCTCCTTAACTCTTGGCGACTCTTTGAAACTCTTCAGGTGGCCAAGACCTGCAGTCCTCATAGCCTTGGCTCCCATTTTTGACTCTTCACAGATTTTCATCTTCCATAATCTCAGCTTCTTAGAGATTCTGCCTTGGTCACTCTCTAAGACTCTTAGCTACGTCTAGGTGTTACTGCTCTGAGCTTTGGGTATCAGGGCCTCAGCTCCTGGTGACTCTCCAGACCTCTTCAGCTGTGCCCTCATTGCTGCTGGTGCTACTTGGGCTGGAAGCCTCTAGTTTTTGTCTGTTCTTTGTGCAACCAGTACATCCTGCTCTACCCATGAGAAAGGTCTGCAAGTACGCTAAAGATCATCTGGGAGAAACTTTTTATTGGGGAGAAGAACCAGGAAACCTACTCCCAAAAATCAATCCACCATTGAAAACCCTATGAACAGCACAGAAACACTTACAATAATGTTTCGCCTGTTGTACATAGGGTCACTATGAGTCGGATACCAACTCGACAGCACATAACAACAACAACAATGTTAACAGCACTGGTGAGTAGTACACAGGAGAGAAGCCTCCCAGAAGAGGGCCATGGCATGCTTGTGCGTGGATTGTAATTCCAACAATCACAGCCTTGAATATGCATGGCTTCCAATTCCACAAATCATAAGCCTTTGCGTAAGGATCAATCAAGTGTCATGCTGCACCAATCACAGATCTTTTGCACGAGGGAGGTGTGCCCCTAAAATCTTCAGTGAAAATAGCTTCAGGGTGAGTAGGGTCATCTGACTTTACCAAGGCTTGCCCTGCGCAGAGCGGAGTCTCCCAAAGCTGGTGCAGGCTGCTTGGAGTGGTTGCGACTGGATCAGGGCTTCCTGAAGCAAGAGTCATGATTTCAGCAGCAGCTGTGGTTGTGGTGCTCCTTGAAACTGAAGTGTTCAAAACAGTCAGAGTTCCCTCAAGGCAGCCAGGCTTAAGGGAAAGGGCAGTTGGCTATTACTTGAGGGGCCAAAAGGCCCACTCCCAACAGCTTTGCTCATTTAAAACATCAAAGAGTGCTTGCAATAAACACCTACCATGAAATTAGCATTGTTATCAGTACTTAACCCTCAGCCAAATACCACTAAGGATAATGTATCCTTCTGATCCATCTCACTTGCAGGCTATTGCCCCTTGCTTTCACTAAGTTTTATGCTAATTTTCAGCCATGTATTGTGGTTCATTTTCACTGCCAAGTAATATTCCATAATGGGAGGGTGCCACAACAGCTAAAATCATTCTTTTACCATGGACATTTCATTCATTTCCAGCCCTTCTTTTTCTATTACTAACTGTTCTTGAATGCATTTCTGCATATATTTCTCTGGTGAATACCTGAGTAAGATTTTGGGGAGTTGTGAGTACTCTGCCTCACAAGCTAATGCTACATTGTATCATCCTCTTCTCCCATCAATAATGCATGAGTTTCTATTATTAGATTCTTAAATATTTTTTTCCAATTCAATGGATGTAAAAAATATCTTATGTGGCTTAGGGTGCAATTAAGTGATAGAGCACATGCTTAGCATGTGTGAAGCCCTGGGTTAAGTCCCCATCCCCAGCACCTAAATAAATAGATACCTCATTGATTTCCTGATTTGCAGTTTCCTGAGTATTAATGAGGTTGAGCATTTTTAAAAAATTCATCCACTGGCCATTCATCTTTCCTCTTATATGAAATACCTGTTTATGTGTTTTGCCCATTTGTCTTCCTGGTTATCTTTTTACTGATTTATAGGAGTTCTTTTTTTTTTTTTTTTTTGGTACTAGGGGTTGAACCCAGGGCCTCACACTTGCATGCTTTGCAAGTGTTATACCACTGAGCTGCACCCTCAGCCCATTTTTTTACTTTTTGAGACAGGGTCTCGCTAATTATGCAGACTGCCTCTGGTCTCGAACTTGTGATCCTCCTGCCTCCGCCTCCCAAATTGCTGGGATTACAGGCATGTACCACCGCACCTGGCTCTTTGTAGGAGTTCTTCATATGTTCTGGATACTATTCCTTTGTCAGTTATCTGTTTTGCAAATATTTCTCTGTAGTTTGTCTTATAATTTTTCTTTGTATCTTTTGCTGATTAGAAAAGTTCTTAACCTATCTTTTAAAAAATACACAAAGAGGTATTGTGACTTCCTCAGTATATGTTACTAATAATAGCTGTTGTTTATTGAGTTTATTCTGTGCCAGGCACTGTGATGATATTTTATATATGTTATCTTATTTAATCTTTTTTGTTTGTTTGTTTGGTGCTAGGGGGCTGAACCCAGGGCCTTATGCATACTTTGCAAGTGTTCTACCAGTAAACTGCACTCCTAACCCCCTTTTGATTTTTTTGTCTTGAGACAAGTTCTCACTAAGTTACCCAGGCTGCCTCTGGCCTCAAACTTGCAATCTTCCTGAATCCGCCTCCTGATTACAGGCATGTGCCACTATGCCTATCATTTAATCTTTACAACCCTAAGAGGTAAATACTGTTACTCTCATTTTACAGAGAAAGAGACTCAGCAAGGTTAAATAAATGCCTATGGTCACACAGCAACCAGATCTGGAGCCTAGATCAGGCTAATTCTGCAGGTCAGCCTCCTACCTGCCCTGCTGTGCTGTGCATTTAGCTGCTGAGCCAGGCCAGGGCAGCTCTTTCCCACACCACCAGGCATCTCTTGCTGGAGTCTTGTTTCTTCCAATGCAACTTCTACAGGAATCACTATAGCCACCACCCCTAAGTGTTTCCTTTGGAAAAATAGGCTCAAGCTGTGCCTATGTCACATAACCATTATCTGCAATATAAATAGGACTCCGCTTTCCATTTCAAAACACTGCTCATGTCATTGACAATTCGTGCTCATTCCTGAGATTGCAAGTTCTATTTTTGAAAAGTTATTCCACCTGGCATTTTGCCTCAGGGGCCTGTGGCCTGTTTAATCTGGGTATCTCAACTGGCAGAACACCGAGCATCCCTCTGGATTTGATTGCATGTGTCTAATCTGCAACTCTGGCTGTTACCGGAGCTCCCTGCCTCCACTTCCACTCCTTTGCTCAAAACAAAAATGAGGAATGGCTGATGGGTGGCCTGGAGAAAAGGACGTTCGCAGAAAGAGGAGCCCACAGGGCTGGATATGCCTGCAGCATAGCACTGTGGCATCTGGTCTCACCTGATCTCAGAAGCTAAGCAGGGTCGGCCTGGTTAGTCCTTGGATGGGAGACCCTCTGGGAATACCAGCTGCTGCAGTCTAGGGAGAAGGACCTGGCAGCCTATTCCCGAGACAATAGGCCATTGAAAACCCTATGAATAGCAGAGAAGCACTGACACAGTGCCAGGCGTGGTGCAGTGGCTGGGAGTGTTTTGTTCTGTTGTACACAGCGTCGCTATGAATCAGACCCGACTCCACGGCTCCTAACAACAACACAGGGCTTGACCAGTTCCCTGTGGGGCAGGGTCTGGTAGTTTGGGGGCCTCTTCTGTGGATACCGCTAGGAACAGAAACTGATCTCATTCATTCACTCATCCATCCACCCCTCAGGAGAGGCTCTACCCTGTGCTGGTGGTAGATGTGTGATGCACAGGGGGAGGTGGAACGGCCGGCCACCCCTCCTGTCCTTCTGAAGTGTATGTTCTACAGGATGAGGCAGCCAGTAAACCAGATTGCAATAAAATGTGTGAAGTGGATTAAAGGGTGTGTGAAGGGAAACAGCTGGGGGACCTTTAAATGATGAATTCAGGGAAGGGATCGCCAAGGAAGGGTGCAGAGCTGGCTGAGTGAAAAACCCAGGGAAGCACTTGGTTCTGGACAATGAGGGTAGCAATTGGCAAGGTCCTGGGGCAGGAAAATGTGAGAGATCTGTGGCTTGAACCGAGAGCAGGCCTGGGTGGCAGGAATGTGGATAAGTGACAGAGGCGGTAGGGAAAAGGAATCAGGAACCAGATCCCTTGAGGAGTGAATGTGACAGACAGAGCCCTATGTGGGGAGCTGATGGTCAGGAAGTTGGAGGATGTTATGGTATCACTGGGAATCATGAGCCCACAGCAGAGGCCACACAGACGGCACCTTTCCACACAGGGTGTGTGTTTCAGAGGGGGCCTCCAGGGGAGTAACATTTAGGCAAAATCCTACATACAACAGCAGTTCTCAAAGTGTGGTCCCCGGAGCAGCACCCATCCATGAATTTGTTACAACTGTGCCCCAGACCTACAGACTCCCCAGAGCACGAAGCACAGAACTTTGCACGTGGTAGTTGCTCCACTAAACCCAGCGGAGGTTGCTGGATTTTCATGGCCCTGAATTGCAAACCATCTTGCAAACCAGGCACGCTCTGGACCACAATGTAGATGGAGTGGGCAAACCCCAGCCCACCCTGGCATGAAATGAGGACAGGGCCTGGCTCATGAGGGGGAGCTGATTTCAAGGTGCAAAAGCAGAAACAGAAATTTGTCTGTCTCTACAGCTCTGGTGACACTTCAGGCTGGGCCTCCTTGCGGCCCCAGGCAAGGTGTGAAAGGAATTTACACTCCATGCCCTGCTGCAGTTAGAAGTCTTTACAGCAGTTTTGAGTTCACAAGGCAATAAAGAAAAAAGAGAAGGGGAATTAAGTTATCTTAGAGCATGGTTTCGGGTTTTTTTTTTTTTTTTTTTTTCCTGTCTTTTCCTGTAAGAATTGATGCTTTTGAATTATGGTGCTGGAGACGTCTATTGAATATACCATGGACTGCCAAAATAACCAACAGATCTATCCTAGATATACAACCAGAATGCTCCTTGGAAGCAAGAATGGCCAGACTGTGTCTTACATATTTTGGACATGTAGTCAGGAGAGATCAATCCCTGGAGAAAGACATCATGTTTGGGAGAGTGGCAGGTCAATGCAAAAGAGGAAAACCTTCCACCAGATGGATTGACAGTGTCTGCAACAATGGGCTTAAAACATAAATAAGATCATGTGCCTGGCACAGAATCGGGAAGTATTTCGATCTGCTGTACATAGGGTTGCTATGAATCGGACTGGACTCAACGGCACCTAACAACAGCAACAACATAGCATAGTTAATGACCTGCTGCAGAGGGTGGTACCAAGTTATCTACTAAGAAAATCTACCTGAGGCTGAGAAGCCTGAGCCTCAGTCCCTGAGGGTCCTTTTGTAAAGAAAGTTTCCTGCCATTCACGGGACAGTGCCTCCTCCACAGCCCTCAGAGCATCAAGACACTTTCATTGCTCTGATAGAGACAAGTTAATGTGGTTTTAATAAAAACAGAACCCAAATAGGCGATGAGTCCTCTAGTTTCTTCAGCCGGAGGCATTGCTAGAGTCTCGGCTGCACAGTAGTCAGGGTGGTCTCCTTCATGCCATGAGGCTGTCTTGGGAGTTCTGTAAGGAGGATGAGCTTAAGGATCCAATGTGTGAGAGGGTCACCAAAAAGCAGGAGGACACTATAAATTATGGCCTGGTCTGTCATAGATCCAGGGGGAAACAGCTCAAATCGTGTCCCCCAAACCACTGTGGGCAATGAAAGCTTGGGGTGGGAGACCTGTGAGCACTGTTCTCTGCCCTTCTGGGACCCATGGAGTCCCCTGGCTGTTCCTTGAGCCTGTTTGAATCTTTAAAGTGAGGAAGCTGTCGATGTTTATCTCATTAGTGTCAGACAGGATCATCTCATAATTAGGGGCCCAGGCCCAGGCTGTGGGCTGAGAGCTCCGGGTTCAAATCCCAGCTTTGCCATCTCAAAGTTGAATGACTTGGGGGCAAGCGGCTGACCTCGATGGCTCACTTCCCATATGTGGGAAGTGGTCATCCTCACTGCACTTATTTTCTAGAGCCCCAGGAAGAAACAGGTCTGGGCCAAGGTCATGTAATCGCACCTGGCTGGCAGGGCCACTGTGGCCTCCCACCTTTATCCTGGGCACACTCGGGTCCCACGTGGCTGTACGCCCAGCAGCAAGATGCTGGGGATCCAACCCAGAGCTTCGAGCTTTCTAGGCAAGTGTTCTACCACTGAGATACACGCACAGGTCTTTTTTCTTTGGCGGTGCTGGAAGACTGGAGCTGGGCTTTACCTCCGTTGGTAGAGCACCACTCTGTGCGCTCTGAGGTCCTGGGTTCAATTCCTAGCATCCCAAAAGTGGGAGAAGGACCTGGAAGCCCCTTTGAAGCAATCAGCCATTGAAAACCCTATGAATAGCAGAGAAGCACTAACATTGTGCCAGACATGGCACAGTACAGAGGAGTGTTTTGCTCTGTTGTACATAGTGTCAACTCTATATATCGTCTAACAACGAGGCCAGGGCCTCCCACGGGTAGGCAAGCACTGTACCACTGAGTGGGACCTGGAGCCCCCTGTTTATTTTTTATTTTTTATTTTAAGACAAGGTCCCCCTAAATTGCACAGGCTGCCTGTGGCCTCAAACGATCCTCCTGCCTCAGCCTCCTGAGGGCTAAGGCTACAGGCATGGGTCACCACATGCAGCAGCAATATTCTCGCAAACGTGTACAGAACACAAACAAGCGGGGCATGGTGGTACTCACCTAGAATCCAGCACTTGGGGCCAGGGGTAGGAGGACTGCAAGTTCAAGTCCAGCCTGAACTACACAGTGAAACCCTGGGTCATAAGAAACAAAAATGAACAAACAAAAACCCTGTAAATAAGATGGGGAGTCTTTAAACCCTCATAGTTTCATCATCTAGATATGACAATTATTAAATATAGCCTATTTGAGTCCTTTCACAATGTATATATGTACACAGGATTTTTTTTTTTTTTTTTTTTTTTGCGGTAGTGGGGACTGAATCCAGGGTCTCGCACCTGCATGCTCTGCAAGTGCTGGACCACTGAGCTGCACCCCCAGCCCATTTTTTTACTTTTTTGGAGACAGGGTCTCGCTAAATTACACAGATTGCCTTTGGTTTTGAACTTGCAATCCTCCCGCCTCTGCCTCCCGAGCCACTGGGATTACAGGCGTGCGCCACCACGCCCGGCCTCTGTACACAGGAATTTGTAACCAAAATGTGGCGGTAATGTAGACTGTCTTTGGTAATCTTTTTTTTTTTTTTTTTTTTTTTTTTGCAGTGCTTGGGGTTGAACTCAAGGCTTTGTATGTACTTTCCAATCGCTCTACCATTGGGCTGCATCCCCAGCCTATTTCTTATCTTTTATTTTTGAGTCAGGATCTTGCTAAATTGCACAAGCTGCCCCTCGCCTCAAACTCGAATTTCTCCTGCCTACGCGTCCCGAGTTGCTGGGATAAAAAGCGTTCTCCAAGTAATCCACTTTCTGCAGTTAGCTGTGTATCACAAAGCTCTTTCCAAGTATTAAATATTCTTCTATGGTGACATTCTAAGTTGTCAACGTGATTTGGGGCAAGAAAAGGAAAGCCTATGGGGAAGGAAGGAAGCTAAAAAAAACAAAGTATTTTTAAGACTGTGCTAAAGGCAACATTGTCTCTCTATGAATTTGTTCACATAGAATTACTCCACAACCCGGTTTCTGGACGTCTGTGGGAATCTAATAAGGCTGACTTCTCAGTAATATGTATGAATACACAATTTGTATATTATTTCAGTGATTCCTCCCTCCACACACAGAAGATGTTCAGGGACAAAACCCTTGTCTCCAACCTCTCTTTAAATGCTTGCTTTGAAGGCCGCTGTATGGCTGGAATGTGTAGGACTTAACTCACAGAGCTCTTAGGAACCTGACCCAAGCCTTCAGAGCCTGCCTCTAGTGTGCCCTCTCTGGTCCCTCTGCCCATTTCCTCACTTGTGGAATCCAGACAGTGATAAGCAGGTTCCAGGGTGTTGTGAGATTAAATGAGTTCGTGTGCATAAAATGTTTGCAACAGGGTCTAGCACGTTGTAGGTGGTAATTAAATGTCAGCTCATATTATTTCCAGTGCTTTGCTTTTATAACATTTCTAACTATATCTTTGCACAGATCTGTGATTACTTTTAAGGGATAAATTCCTAGAGGTGGAACAGCAGGGTTGGCTCATTAGCATATTTATAAGATTTTGGATACATAATGCAAAACTCATTTCTGAAGACTCAGATTCAATAATTCTCCTAGGACCGGGTTTGCAGTGGTAAACAACATGAGCAAAAGTCCTTGTCCTTATGGAGTTTTCATTGGAAAGTAAATAAGAGATCTATGAGGAGGTGACCAGTGTGATGGAGAAAAGTGGGGATGGGGTAAGGAGGCTGCAACAGGGTAGGGGCTGCAGTTCTAAAAAGGGTGGTCAGGGAGGCCATTGGAGCAAAGACCTCAAGGAGGGAGAAGATAATGTAGACACCTGGGGGAGGAGAGTTCCAGGTGGCATATGCAAAGGGCCTGGGGCAGGAACTTGCCTATATTCAAGGGGGAGGTGGAAGGAGAGAAGGGAAGAGCAGTAAGGGGGCAGGAACATGTCATGGAGGGCCTGGCAGGATGAATCAAACTATGCTTTGTTGTTGTTGTTGTTGTTAGGTGCTGTTGGGTCAGGTGCCACTAATAGTGACCCTCATAGGGTTTTCAGTGGTTGATTGTTTCAGGATTACTTCTGGAGTGGATTGCCATGTCCTTCTCCTGTCTTTGTGGTACTAGGGATCGAACCAACAGCCTCAGAGAAGCAGTTTTAATTTTTCCAATTTCAGGTCTAGGAAAGATGTAGGTACTCAAGGGGACAATCTGAACAAACTGAAATTATGTCTTTCTCCTGCAATCCATGCTGAAGAACACTAAAAGGAAGTGACAAGTCTCACTGCCCCCCAAGAATATCAGACACTCCTTGTTTTCTCAGTAAAACACAAATATTTCAGGTCCTTGAATCAGGTCTCTTTTTTCCAAGAATAGTAAGGACAAGAGGAAAATGAGAAGACACAGCCTGTTTTGTTGGTTACAGGGCCAATGTTCCCAGATAGCAGTTTGGAGACAGTAGCTCTCAGGGGAACTTAGGCCTGGGATGACAGTGCCTGGGTAGGGGTCTCTGAGCCCTTCTCTTCCTCTTCCTACCCCTTCTGGGCACAAAGCCCCAGCCCCAGAGACACACGCGGAGGGAGAAAGGGAGCTCAGAGGCTGCGGTGCAGGGAGAAGAAGCAGCAAACCGCAAACTGTCATGGCTTGAGAACTGTCATGGCTGAAACAAGTCGACCGGAGTCTCCACCCACTTCCCTAAACTGCAGAATCCGAGCGTCAAATAATCTAGGATGTTCCAGGGTCCCAGGAAGGAGTAGACTTTGAAGTGAAAAGGTTATAAATGAGGGGAGGCGAATCTGGGTAGAGTTGCGGTTGGTGGGTGTCCCTGTTGATAGTGGAGTCAAAGGTGAGCCCTGGCGTGGCAAAGCGTCATCTACGCCTTCCCCAGCGCTCCCACTTGTGGCTTCACTTGCCAGCAATATGTCACAGATCACCTACTGTGTATAGGCACGTGGCCAGGTGTCCAAAGGGAGGCTATAAAGAAATGCGTCAGGAGGAGCTGCCAGTTCCTGTGGGGGAAGGAGGGACATTTTGCACCACAAGAGCCTTGGCTAAGCACCCCACAGCCTTCCCTTTGCCAAGCTAACGCTTACCAGCCTGTTCTTCCTCTCTCCGGCCTTCTCTCCTCTCTTCCTTTCATCTTCCCTTCCTTCTTCCCTCCTTCCTCTCCCTTCCTTCTTTCTTTTTTGTGGATGGAACAGTTTTGTCTTTAGGAAATGGGAGCTGACATAGTAGATCATTCTTCCTGGTAACTGTACTTTAATTCATTTTTATTTTTAGCTGAAGTAATAAATGCTTATTGAAAAGATAAAACACTATGAAAACATCCAAACAAAAAGGGAGGATCGTCACCATTTTCATCCCCCGCTCCCTGTCTCCTGAGATACTTACTGATGACAAGGTAGTATTTGCTTCCCTAGTAAGACATTTTTCCATGCGTACGAGTGTTTCCGCAGGTAGTTTCTGTATGAAAAGGGACTGTGGACTTCTGTTTCGCTTACTGCTGTGTTCTTAGCTCCTGGCCCAAATAGGCATGGAAAATAGTTGTTGAACAAATGAATCATGAATTTTTGAAATTTGTCTCTCATTTAGAACCATAGCATGGGCATTCTTTCATGTCATCTGATTTGTTCTTCTTAGGGCTCTGGAGGGTTCTATGAAATGGCTGCGTTGTTGTTCATCTAGAATCTATTGTCAGATGTTAGACTTCCTCGAGTACCTACATCCTTACACATGAGTCTATTTCTGTAGATAAGAGAGATAGATAAATATCCCTCTTATATGGATACCCTGTGGGTATCCATACCCACAGCCTAATCCTCCAAACCTAGGTGTTTGTTAGCTTTCATGGCAAAAGAGACTTGTAGGTATGGTTCAATGAAGGTTCAATCTTGGGATGGGGAGATTATCCTGGATTACAGGTGGCCCAATATAATCATAAGGGTGTTTAGGGAGGCAAGAAGGTCACAGACAGGCAGGCAGTGTGACACGGAAGCAAAGAGAAAGGAGAGGTTCGATGACAGAAGCAGGGGTTAGAGTCCCATTGTTGGAAGGGACCCCAAGCCAGGAATTGCAGGTGGCTTCAAGAAGCTAGAAGGCAAGGAGAGGGGTTCCGCCCCTCGGAACTCCAGGAAGAACATAGCCCTGCTCACCCATTTAGGACTTCTGACCTCCAGAGCTGTAAGATGATAAATTGTGTTTTTTAACCCACTTGTTGTTGTTAGCTGCCATCAAGTCAGCATCCGACTCACAGTAACACTTTATACAACAGATGAAACACCATTGTCATGTTTCTCTGCTATACAAATGATTTTCAATGGCTGATTGTTTTTTGGGAGTGGGTTGCAGGGTCCTTCTCCTATTAACCCACTTAGTTCATGGTAATTTTGTTACAGCAGCAATAAAAACAAATACAGCACCAGAACTAGAAATGAATTGGTGGTTGTCTCATCCATTCACGTTGCCATAACAGAATACTATAAACTGGATAGCTTATAAGCAACAACAGTTTATTTCTTACAATTCTGGAGGCTGAGAAGTCCAAGATCAAGGTGCTGCGAGAACCCATTTCCTGGTTCACAGATGGCACCTTCTCTCTGCTTCCTCTACAGAGAAAGGGAGTAGTTAGTGCTCTGTGGTCTTTTTCATAAGGGCACTAATCCCAGTTGTGAGGGTTCTGCTCTCATAACCTAATCACCTCCCTAAATACCATCACCTTGGTGAGTAGGATTCAAGTTCAACATATGAATGTGGGGTGGGGTAGGGCACACCAACAGTCCATAGCCCTGGCTCAAGGGGGAAGCTGGTTTTCTCAGTTCATTGGCTGCCTCATATACACATGGCTCCATGCTGGTCACTGCCCTCCTATGCTTCCCAAAGCACCAAATCCAGAATGACTTGTGGCTCCAGACCCTGCTTACACAGGCCAAGGTAGCATTTTGTCAGGTTTGAGCAGCATGTTGTTTGGGGACTTCACATTAATCCATGTTTATTCAACCAGAAAGGAATGGAACATCTACATCTTCAGTGCATCTCCACTGTCCTGTCCTTGGGTCATTGGCTCATTTTTATATTAGGGCAGGACTTGACTTTTTTTTTTTTTTTGCAGTACTTGAGGGTTGCACCCAGGGCCTTGCGTTTGTTTGCATGCTTTGCAAATGCTGTACCACTGAGCTATACCCCCCAGCCCATTGTTTTATTTTTTATTTTGAGATAGGGTCTTACTAAGTTATGCTAGCTGCCTCTGTCCTCAAATTTGTGATCCTCCCACATCCACCTGTGGAGTCACTGAGATTACAGGTGTGGGCCACCACGCCCAGCAGGACTTTGCTTTTCTCCTGAATTGCACAGGGTGCCTAAGTAAATGGTGAGAGATTAGAACTTCTGGAATGGAGCTACTGACTAGTTCTTTGTTACCATTTCAATTCCACCTGCTTTCAGAGAATGAGAAGAGGGTGGATTTGACCTCTGAAACCTCATAGAGAGAAAGGAAGCTGACAGAGGCAGCCTCATAAATAATACAGAGGATAAAAGCCTCCAAGTCAGAAATGGCCGAGGGCTTTTAAAGCCTAAGAAGTGCTGTATAGGGAACTCTCCACAGGAGAGCTCAGCTCAGAGAAAGGACTGGATTTCTGTTGAGAATCTTATTTTCTCATGACTGCCAGGGAAATGAAGCCATAGGGATGTCAGGCTGGCTGCTGCAGGCCTCTTCCAAGGCAGGCCGAGAGGAGGAGCCCCCCAGCTGCAGTGTTCCCACAGGGCAGGCGCCTGTCAGCTCCCTGGGACCCTGTGAGCAATCAAGGGGCAGCAAGCCCTGGGCTCTTTATTGTCTGGTTGGGGTTAGAGTTGTGGGCAAAGATTACATTCCTAAGGTCTGTCTTTTCTTCAGAGACAAAGAGTAACAAAAACTGATGAAGGCAAGGCAGGGTGGCACAAGCCTGTAATTCCAGTGGTTTGGGAGGCGGAGGCAGGAGGATCAAAAGTTCAAGACCAGAGGCAGACTGCGTAACTTAGTGAGACCCTGTCTCAAAAAAAGTAAAAAGAAAAAAAAAAAAAAAAGGGCTGGGGGTGCAGCTCAGTGATCCAGCACTTGCAAAGCATGCAGGCACAAGGCCCTGGGTTCAACCCCCAGTAATGCAAAAAACAAACAAACAACAACAACAACAACAACAACAACAAACTGATGAAGAACTAGCTCAATTCCTCATTCCCACCATCCCTATCCAGTGCTATAAACTTTTCTGTGTGTGTCTCCTGTTCTCTTTCTTCCCCTCTTTCCCCTGTGACCTACAACCTAGCTAATTGAGTAACAATAAGACTGGGTGGTAGAAGCCTCAACCACTAAGGTGAGGCCCAGCTACAGGTCTGTGTTAGGGATAAAAGCCTGTGCCCCCGTTCCTCTAGTGCACTTGCTGGGGTTCATTCAGCCACGCACCCTTCTGCAGAAGTAAGGTTGCCTTGCCGAGATGCTTTCATTTCTCTGGTGTCTCTTTTCAACATTGAGATTCATTTCCAACAATTTGGGATCTTGTCCGTGATCCTCATTCCCCTCTGGGAAGTGGCTCTGGTCCTCACCTCTGAGGGAGAGTGTCCTGCCACCTGGTACGGTGGCTGAGGTAGCCAGAGCCTCCCAGAGGAGTGAATGAATGCAGACTCTTGGCAATGCAGATAAAAGGCCTAAAGCAAGCACTGAGGTAATCGGGCAACTCCATGCGTGGACCAAGGTAAGAAAAGTCGTGTGGGTGACAAAATACTCTGTGATGGTGGGGAACATTCCAGAGGTTGTATGTTGTGTGTGTCTGACACATGTTCTTGGACACAAAGTGAACGTGGAGTCCCAATCTGTGGTTCCATGGCAATCTCATATGGTTTATGGCAGTATTGAGGTAACTGGATCCAAGTTGGGGGTTTATACCAACTCCCCAATTGCCAAGAGATGCCCATTGTTCCCATGAGGGGACCTGCCAGAAACAAAGTGAAAGCAGAGTGCAAGAAACCTCCAGAGAATTAAGGGGGGGCTGGGCCTCAGATTGAAGGACACAACCAGGCAACCGAGAAGGGGAATAACACCAGCAAGAAAATCGCTAGAGGTAACGATACTAAGGACAAAATCCCATCTGATAGCCCATTAGGCTTAATGTTAAAATAGTGGAATGATAACAGTAGAACCAAGGGAAAGAACAGATGATAAAGTACTGTTGTTTCGTTTGGACTCAGGAGCCCATCCTCAAACCTTCTGTAATTTGGCCTAAAATTGTATCAGATGAGGATTGAGTCTGTCAGCTTTTAACTGAATATGCTAATAAGAGCCCCAACTCCCAGGGAGAAATAGGCTAAGCTCTCTGCTGGAGAGGAGGTCCTATTGTTTTGTTTCCTCTTGAAGACTGGTAAGGAAGAGAAGCCTGCAGTGATGGCACTGTGGCCTCCGATCCTGTCAGATCTCAGAAGCTAAGCAGGGTCGGGCCTGGTTAGTACTTGGATGGGAACGGCAGGTACTGTAGGCTTGGGAGAAGGACCCGGCAACCCACTCCCAAAATCAATCTGTCATTGAAAACCCTACCAATAGCAGAGTAGCGCTGACAATAGTGTTTCAGCTGTTGTACGTAGGGTTGCTATGAGTCAGATACTGACTCGACAGCACCTAACAACAAGAAAGGAAGAAAAGGAAGACAAACAAAATGGACCTCCCTCTCCTCGCTGGGACCCCCTCTCCGCCTTATTCCACCAGGGCCTACTTCCTGAAGCCATCCCCCCACCATATAATCCTGCCCTTTCCCCCACATCCCAATTTCCCAATCCTGAGCCCTCCCCAGCCCTCCCCAGTTTCCCTTCTGAATCTGATCTCCCTAAACCGAAGCAATAGCCTTCCCTAGAGAGACTTAGAAAGGAAATCATAAACCGGGTGCGGTGGCGCATGCCTGTAATCCCAGCGGCTGGGGAGGCGGAGACAGGAGGATCGCAAGTTCGAGACCAGAGGCAGTCTGCGTAATTTAGCGAGACCCTGTCTCAAAAAAAAAAAAAAAAAGGGCTAGGAGTACAGCTCAGCGGCCAGCACGAGGCCCTGGGTTCAACCCCCAGTCCCGCAAAAAAAAAAAAAAAAGAAAGAAAAAGAAAGGAAATCATACAATGCCAGCAGGATATTCAGAATCTCCCTTTTGCCCCTTCCTCCTGGGGATAAGCCCAGTCATTCTTCCCGCTCCCGGAGGTTTCCCTGTGGGGAGGAGGTATCAGGTTTGTGAATGCACCTCTGCCCAGAGAAAAGAAAATTACTCCCCTCTTGACTTTCCATGAGGCATATCAGGGTCAGGGGCTCTTCTATGTTGATGGGTCCCCCCAGGAACCTCTGGTAAACTTAGAAGTGAGACCAAAGAAATTATAATATTTCTGGTAGATTTGGGAGCCTCCAGATCTTCCCTCTGTTAGCAACCCACCCACCTCCTATGCTCACCCATAGAAATCTTAATTTAAAGAGTAAACAGGAAGGGATTTAAAGCTAACTGACTGAAACCACTATCAGGTTTCAAGACACAGTCACCACTGCTAGGTTTCTCTTGGCCATAGAGGCTGGAACAAACTTATTGGAGAGAGACCTAAGGACTAAATTGGTCATAGGATTATCAATAAATAAAGAAAAATCAAAAATTAATGTGTGTCTAAACCTACTGACCCCTTGGGCAGAAAAGTAGATTAATCCCAATATTTGGACCAAAGAAGGAGATTGGGGAGGTTTTGGGGTTCCCCTATTTGTATTGAATTAAAGAACCCTGGAGAAATTATAAAGAAGAAACAATAACCTACCTGTCTTGAAGGAAGACTAGGATTATACAACCCATAATTGAAGGATTAATGCAAGACAAGTCCCTTGAACCTTGTCTGCCTCCCCACCACACTCCAATTCTGCCAGTAAAAAAACTGGATGGATCCTATTACCTAGTCCAAGGTTTCTGTGACATAAATCAAATAGTCCAAAGCAAACACCCCATGGTTCCCAACCCCTACACCCTTCTCAATAAAATCCCCTGTAACTACCAATATTTCAGTGTTGTGGATCTGAAGGATGCCTTCCAGGCCTGCCCTCTGAATGAGAAGAGTAGAGATTTATTTGCCTTTGAATGGGAGGATCCCCAAGAGGGTAGAAAACACCAATATAGATGGACAGTGCTTCCACAGGGATTCACTCATGCCCCTAACTTATTTGGCCAATGTTAGAATAATTGAGAAGTTTACTCTCCCTGCTCCCATGTGCCTCCTCCAATATGTGGATGATTTGCTTCTTTCAAGAAACTATCATATAGAAGTCATTAATGCAACTATTGCTTTCTTGAATTTTCTAGAATCTGAAGGGCTGTGAATTTCTAAAAGTAAACTTCAGTTTGCTGAGCCCAACCTGGGGGATTTAATCAGTAAAGGAAAATGAAGATTGGGACCTGAACCAGTGGAGGGAATTGTGGCTCTTCCCTGACAAACATTAAATAAGAAGTCAAAGTTTCTTGGATTAACAGGTACTGTAGTTTATGGATTAAGTCATATGCTCTAAAAACTAAAGACCTCAATTTCAAATTAACTCAGTTAGGGCCTGATCCTCTCCTCTGGACCCCCACAGAAATACAAAACTTAGAAGAACTAAAGCAATCACTTGTCACTGCTCCTGTCCTGGCCCTGCCATCCCTAGAGCAGCCCTCGCACTTGCTTGTCAAGGTTAACAAGAGAGTTGCCTTTGGAGTACTCATAGAAGACCATGGGGCCACCAACAACCCATAGCCTTCTTACCCAAACTCCTATGCCCTGTGGCTCGAGGATGGCCTGAATGCATCCAATCTGTAGCAGCCAAGGCAATATGGGCTGTAGAAAATAGAAAACTCGCCTCTGGGGACCCTAATTATCAGTACTCATCAAGTGAGGACAATTTTAAACCCAAAAGCTGGATGATGGCTAACAGATTCTAGAATATTAAAATATGAGGCAATTCTACTAGAGATGGATGATCTTACTTTAAGCACAAATGAAGCCCTAAACCTACCACCAAGGGTGAGAACCCTGAATATCAATGCCTAGATATCATAAGTTACCAAACTAAAACTATGCTTGATCAAGACTGGGCAACACCTAATCGTAGACGGTTCATCCCAGGTGATTGAAGGCAAAAGACATGATGGATACTCCATACTGGATGGGGAGACTTATAATAATAGAGTCGGATGACTCCCTAATAACTTGTCAGCACAAACGTGTGACCTGTTTGCTTTAAATCAAGCCTTAAAACATCTACAGGCAAGGGAGGGTACAATTCATACTGATTCCAAATATGGGGTGGCGTATACCTTTGGAAAAATATGGACTGAACAAGGATTAATTAATAGCAAAGGGCAAGATTTAGTACATAAGGAACTAGTTACTCTAGTCATAGAAAATTTTAAATTACCTCAAGACATAGCAATTATCCATGTCCTGGGACATCAGATGAGATCCACCTTTGAGACTCGTGGAAACAACTTAGCAGACAAAATGGCCAAGCAAGCTGCCCTCTTCCCTGAAGTACTTATTTTTTACTTAACCCCATGCCTCCCTGCCCCTACCACGATCCCAGTCTTTACTCCAAATGAAATGGAGCAATGAAGACAAATGGGAACCAAACAAAATTCAGAAGGGAAGTGGCTGCTGCCTGATGGGAGCAAAATGTTATCCAAACCTTTAATGAGGGAACTCTGAAGTCACCTCCATCAGGGCAGCCGTTGGGGTCATCAAGAAACGTGTGATGTCTTTCTTGGAGCCTGTGGATGTACAGATATTTACAAGTGCCAAAAGGATGTGTCATATGCCGGAAGAGTAACAAATGAGATTTAGACAGGTTCCTTCTGCAGGAAGAACTCCAGGCCTACGTCCCTTTCAGAGCATCCAAGTTGACTACTAGGAGGTGCCTACAATTGGTGGTTTAAAATGTCTCCTTATAATTGTTGATTATTTATCCTGCTGGGCAGAGGCCCTCCCCTTGCCAGGAGCAACTAGTACCGATGTGATCAAAGTCTACCTTGAGAATATTATACCTTGGTTTGTTTTAATTGAAAATATCAGTCCAGACCAAGGAAGCCATTTCATTGCAAGTATTATTAAAGGACTCACACAGGCTTTAGGAATGAAATGGGAACATCACATCCCTTAGCATCCCACTTCCTCAGGAAGAGTAGAAAGAATGAACTGAACATGAAAAACCCACCTCACTACACTAATTTTAGGAACAAGATTACCTTGGACTAAATGCCTCCCTATGCCTCTTCTGAGACTCTGAATGGCCCTGTGGAAGGACCTAGGTCTGTCCCCATGTGAAATGTCCTATGGGTTACCTTATTTAACCTAAACTACTGACATTCCTACCTTTGAAACCGAAGATCATTTCCTTAGGGACTGCATACCTAGTTCATGCTCCACTGTGTTTTCTCGCAGACAAAAAGGCCTCCGGGTAGACTTCCCCTCCCAAGTCTCCAGCACATTCTTACCAGCCTGGTGATTATTACTGATTAAGAGATGGAAGGAAGAGACTGGCCCTTTCCTTGGCTTCTGACTACTGAAACAGCTGTCCGTAGTGCAGAAGAGGGATGGACTCACTACACACAAGTGAAAAGGGCCGAGTCCCTCATAGACAAATGGACGGTAACCCCAGGACCTACACCTACAAAATGAACTTTTAAAAAGGCTTACCTGTGGTTACCTTTTTCCTCTCATTCTCTTCTGCCAACAGCAGCTTCACTATGAACCTAACCCAATATTCCTGTCCCCGACTCTTCGCTGTGATGCTTGTCAGGTCATACCATGTGGAAATTTAGAAAACCAAAAGCAGTTATCAACCTAGGATAAATATCCTTGCCCTGTAACCCAGGAGATGCTTCCTCCTCCTGTGTGGGATGGAGGCTCAGAAGAAGTGAGCTTCCTCACTTGGTGAGCATGGGCTTGTTTCGGCCCATGCCACATTGAGCCAGATGTTATCTGGACCACCCAACTCCAAGGACGGACTTCCTCCTCCTATCCCGACTTAAAGCCCAAGATATACTTCTGTTAGGGAACCCCGCCTAAAAAAATGTCAGAATCTAAAGTGCAAGGCTGTAAGAATATCAGTTAACGTCCCCACCACTACAAACCAGAATCTTCACAGCGCCCCAATCTACGGAATGGGCTCAGATATCACAGGCCGAGATCCCATCAGGAGCTTCCCATTTCAGGTTGTCAGTGCTCCCCAAACTGTCGCTCCCACCCTAAACCCTAAGAATCAGACCGTCCCTCCATATTCTAAAAATGACCCTAAAAGGTAGCCACTGTTGAAATAACAGACCCAAGACAGACCACAGGTATAGAAAGAGGATACGGGGACATGAAGGCCTGGTTGGGATGGATTAAATATTCTGTCCGCACTTTAAACAAGAGCGACGGTTACACTTGTGTGACAGGGAGACCAGAGGCCCCAGTAGTCCCCTTTCCACTCGGATGGTCTTCAGACCTAATGTGCATGAACTGTCTGACAGCTCGTTTCCAGAGTGTCACTACGTGGACTGACTTGTCGTGCCAAACATTGTCACTGTTGTTCGCTGAAGTTAAGGGCCCTGCAGGTCAGCCCCCGAAGGCGTCAGGCCACTGGCCCCGGATGCCGATTTTACTTCACGTCTCTCTAGACAAGGGAGAATTTGGTCTTCCTTGGAGACCTCATGGGATGCAATGCAGACAAAAACTTCCAGGAGCTTCGCAGGCAGCCTGCGCTCGCCCTTCCATGGGCAGATGTTTAATGGCACTGTGGGAACCAAGTACTGGGGACTCTCCTGGCAAATTGGGGTGGTACTTGTGCCCTAGTCTAATTGGCCATCCCTTTCACCCTGACATTCCATCCCTCCCCGTGGCCCCTCAGGGCAACATACCAAAAGAAGCCTACATACTCCCAAGGGCTCCTTTGGTCCACATGTGCACATCAATTCAACTGGAGTCCCTGGAGGAGTGTCAAGTGAATTTAACACTAGAAACCAAGTAGCTGCAGGGTTTGAGTCAGTACTATTTTGATGGTCAACCATTAACAAAAATATAGACTGGCTCAACTATGTACATTGTAATCAACAGAGATTTGTGAACTATACTCGTGATGCAATAAAAGGGACAGCAGAACAACTGAGTCCTACTAGTCAAATAGACTGGGAAAACTGAATGGCCTTCGACATGGCCTTCACCTAGCAGAGAAAGGTGCAGTATGCATGATGACTGGGACCCAATGCTGTATCTTTATTCTTAACAACACGGCTCCTGAAGGCACCATTACCAACACCCTACGAGGATTAACAAATTTAGCCAATGAACTGGCAGAAAACTCAGGAATAGATGACTCTTTTTCTTTCTTTCTTTCTTTCTTTCTTTCTTTCTTTCTTTCTTTCTTTCTTTTTTTTCTTTTTTGCAGTACTAGGAGTTGAACCCAGGGCCTCAGGCTTGCATGCTCTACAAGTGCTGGACCACTGAGCTGCACCCTCAGCCCATTTTCTTACTTTTATTTTTTTTGAGACAGAGTCTCGCTAAATTACGCAGACTGCCTCTGGTCTTGAACTTGCAATCCTCCTGTCTCTGCCTCCCAAACCACTGGGATTACAGGTGTGCACCTCCGCACCAGGCAGACAACTCTTTTTCTAGTTGAATGAAATGATGGTTTGAAAAATGGAAAGGCTTTATTACCTCAATCCTCACTTCCCTAATTGTAGTAGTTGGAAAATTCACATTAACATAATGTTGTATAATCCTTATGCCCAAGGATTAATTCAAAGACTTATAGAGACAGCTTTGGCCACACAATCCCCGCCCCCTTACACTAACAGATTATTATTATTAGATAATACAGAACACCAATATCAACTTCTTCTTACAGAACTTGTGGGAAAAGATTACATTCCTAAGTCTACCTTTTCTTCAAAGATAAAGAGTAGCAAAAACTAGGGACAATTTAGGGAGCGGAAAGAAGGAGGGAGGGATCTAGCAAAAGGAAGAGATGGTGGGAGAAGAAAGGATGGAGAGGAGGAGCAAGGAGGAGTGAGGAATGAGAGGGTGACCTCAAAGTAAACAACCCAACTTTAATAGTTCAGAAAATAATTATAATAATACCAATAGTACCAAAGAATGGTAATAATACAAATGGGCTAGATTATTCATGTAATACTACTGACAATGTAAAAAGATAGATCACTACGGAAAAAACTTTGGACCTTAAACATAATTGGGATACAAGGGTATATGTAAAAATAATCCCACAAAAAGACTCACAATGTAGAAGAGAGGCCTTTGGTGAGGACATAGAAGAAGGGGGAGGCGGTACACAAGAGGGTAATTGGGAAGTTATCTGTGCAATGTACAATGAAACGCATATATGAAAATGTCACAATGAAATGCATGTCAGAATGAAACACATTAAGTTGTACATTAAAAATTTCCAGTAAAAAAAAGAGTAGCAAAAACTAACACGAACTACCTCATTCTGCATTCCCACCGCTCCCCTCCAGTGCTATAAGCGTTGTTTTTCTTTTTCTCCTGTTCTCTTTCCCCTTCCCCCTGTGTCTTACATACTTGCTAATCAGGTAAAGATAAGATTGTGCAGGTCGAGCCCTCCACCAATGAGATCGGCCTTTGGGATAAAAAACCAGCGACCCTGCCCCCAGTGCACTTGCTGTTTTTCACTCATCTGTGCACCCTCCTGTAGAAGTAAAGTTGTCACAAATTGTCACTCAGTGATACTTTCACTTCTCTTGCTGACTCTTCAACATTGGGGTTCATTTCCAACAGAGTTTCCCTGAATCTGAAACAAGTTAGGATGTGGAAAGCATGGACCCCATCCCTGCCCCTCCTGTTGTAGACAGAGCCCCAAGGCTGACTTGCGTAGAGTTCAGGCGTGTCTCAGGTGTGGTGTGTGGCGTTTCCCCCTGGAAGGGCTCTGGGGACATCGTGTCCTGGAGCCCATGGAAGGCACGCTGGGTCCGCCAGGGAAAACACCACGGGCCAAGGCTCCCGTAGGCTCCTGCCACACACAGTGCGCTGGTGTTCTGGGGCTGCCCAGACAGAGCACTCCTAACAGAAACGAACTCTTCACCATCCTGGAGCCTAGAACCTGAAATCAAGGTGTCAGCAGGGCCGCGCATCCTCCAGAGGCGCCTGGGGAATTCCTTTTCTGCCTCTCCTGCATCTGGTGGTCTCCGGCTGTCCTCAGCAGTTCTTAGCCTACAGGCAACATCACTCCACTCATTACTTCAGGAGGCCCATGGTTCTTGTCTCACCTGTTTGTCACTGTATCGTCTTCCGTGTCCACATTTCCCCTTCTAAAAGCATACCAGTTACACTGAATGTGGGCCCACCACATTGACCTCTTCTTAATTGATTACATCTGCAAAGTTCCCACTGCCAAATAAAGTCACACTCACAAGTAACCAGGTTAAGACGTCAACATATATTCTTTTTTTTTTTTTTTTTTTTGTGGTACTGGGGTTTGAACCTAAGCCTTCGCACTTGCATGCTCTGCAAGTGCTGGACCACTGAGCTGCACCCTCAGCCCATTTTTTTACTTTTTGAGACAGGGTCTCGCTAAATTACACAGACTGCCCCTGGTCTCAAACTTGCAATCCTCCTGCCTCCGCCTCCCAAGCCAATGGGATTACAGGCGCATGCCACCACACCCTGCTAAGACATCAACATATATTCTAAGAATACTATTGAACCCACACCAGGCACCTTTCACCAGGAAACACAAGGAAGCTGGTGGCAAAGGCCCAAGGACTCCGGTTCCTTTAGCCAGGCTGGCCTTGAACTCTCAGCAACCTTCCTGCCTCACCCTCTGGCGTTCTGAGATCACCAGCTGATGCAGTCACACCCAGCGTCTGTGCCAAGCTCTTTCATCCTTGTCCAGACCATTTGCAAGCCCACCGTTAGCCTAAATGGAAAACTGCCGCAAAGCTTTCCCATCAGAAAGTTCTAGAAATGGTACCGGACAGGACTGTGGGCTGACCTGTGTCAGGTGATTCGCCTGCCTGGAAAAACCACAGCCATGAAGGTGTAGGTGTACCCAGCTGTCCCAGAGATGCTAGAGAGGGCTCTGATGTTGTCTGCTCTGTTTCCTTCCTTTCCCTCCCTGGACAAATTCTGGGAGTCAGGAAGATGAAGTGCCGTCAGAAGGTCAAGGCAGCACAAGTTGTGGCAGGTGGCAACAGGGCATCCAGGCCACCTCGCCCACTGAGTGTGCATCGTGCCCTCGGGAATGGGGCCCCAGGCTACAGTGCAGAGGCCTGGCCAGGGTGGGCAGGCCCACGTGGGTGAAGAGGAGACTTGCTGTGAGAGCGGGCATCTCACAGGAGCAGGAGGGTGTCAAGGGGGCGGTGCCTTGAGTGGAAGAGGCTGTGGTGTGTTTATGTACCTAGACCCCCATCATGTGCTGCAGAGCATGAGCACCCATCTGTTGGCATTCCAGTGGGCCATGTTTCTTTGAGACCCTGCCCCAAGACTAGACAACATGGGTCTCAGGGCCTCAACAGGGCTCCACATGCATTGCCCACTATGGTCCTCACAACAGCCCTGAGACATTAGTGTCCCCATTTTACTGATGAAGAAAGCAAGGGCCATGCAGGACCAGTTAGTGGCTGAAGGCCTACCACAGCTGCTTTGTACAGAGCTATGGTTTGGAGCCCTGGCCTGGATACCTGATGCCTCGCCTCCTACGCCTTCCTTGGTACCATGTGGTCTGGAGCCAGAATGGTTCAGTTCAGACGTGAGAATCAGAGGCCCTGGGGCCTGGAATGGGCCAGAGCTCCCAGTGCCTTCACAGGGAGAGAGAGGTGCTGCGTGGAGACCTTCAGGTTTCTCTGCAGCCCAGAAGGGCCAGCAGGACCGCCTTTGGAGAGGGCAGGTGAGGGCTGCCTTCCTGAGCAGAGTGGGCGAGGACTGGCCGGGGGTGCTGCCTGGGACCCAAAGCCAGCCTGATGTGCTCCTGATATCGGGGCCTTTTCTCTCTTGGCTTGAGAACAGAGAACCTCGTGCTGTCCACCCCACCATCAGGTGTGGCTGAGCAGGACATGCACTCCTTCATGGCGCTTCTGTCCTCTTTCTGCTCTCCTTGCCCTCAGCTCTGCAGCCTGCCTGGCCAGGATGAGCAAACAAGTCCCTCATCCTCTGGCTCCGCTTCTCATCTGTCAATAGCATCACAACAGGCCCTACCTTCTCATGCAGTCATGAGGATCTGAGGGGGTTACAGGGCTGGAACTAGCACCTGGGCTAGATCAGCATCTAGCCAATGGCAGTCATTTTATTACTGTTCTTGATACTGTATTATAATTGCATTCTGTGAGAATGCAGGACAGACACCAGACTTCCATTAGTTTCCCTCTAGAACGTAAGGAGGTTATGTTAATTCGATTTGTATCACTGTTAATTCGATTTGTATCTACCTGAGGTAGATCAACTTAAAGGAAGAAAGGTTTGTTTGGGCCCAAAGGTTTAAAAAGTTTCAATCCGTGGTCACTTGGCCTTGTTGCCTTGGGCCTGTGGTGAGGCAGTGCATCATGGAGGGGAGCATGTGGTGGAACAAAGCTGCTCCCCTCATGGCAGCTGGGAAGCAGAGAGAGACAGGAAGGGCCAGGGTTTAAATATACTATTCAAGGGCACACCCCTTGAGACCTACAAATGTCAGATCCTAATTCCCTAAGACCGTCAAGTAGCACTTTGACAGCAAGCATTGGAAGATTCCATTTCCTCCAGGATTGGTTGATACTCAGTCATACAACTGTTTACAGATGAATCCATGACGTCTTTGCCTCTTTGACCTTTGCCTCTTCTACCATCTCAGACAGGGCTGGGATTTAGCTCAGTTGGTAGAGCGTTGTTCTGCAGTCTCTGAGGTCCCGGGTTTGATTCCCAGCACCCCCAAAATGGGAGAAGGATGTGGCAATCCCCTCCCAAGGCAATCCTGAAACAATCAGCCATTGAAAACCCTATGAGGGTCTCTATGGGTTAGACGTGACTCGACAGCACCTAACAACAACTGTCTCAGACCTTATTTAACAAAACCAGAGCTGCTTTTCCAACACACTGTTGATCAGCAAAAATAAAGGGACTCCAGACTCACTCATTTCTGTGCTGGTTCCTTTAGGACTCCATTCAAAGGCAATTTTGTAAATGAAAATCAGTCCACCCTTGTTATAAAAATTTTTATAATTGTAATGATATTGATGTTCATATGGTCTAAAATCACTTAGTTAATAAAGCAGTACTTTGATTTTACAACATGGGGAAAAAAAAAAAAGGAGCAGCGGGGCACCATGGCTCACACCTGTAATCTCAGCAACTCAGGAGGCTGAGGCAGGAGGATCACAGGTTGGAGGCTAGAGGCAGCCTGCACAACTTAGTGAGACCCTATCTCAAAGTTAAAAAAAGAAAAGAGAGAAAGGCTGGGGTGTAGCTCAGTGGTAGAACACTTGCCTAATATGCACAAGGCCCTGGGTTCAGTCCTCCTACCCCCAGTACTAAAAACAAAAAAAGGAAGAACCAAGGATACACAAAATGTGGATGAATCTTATAAAAACTACACGAAAGGAAAGAAGCCAAACAAGAAAGAGTACATTCTACTTCTGTGAAGTTATACGACAGGCTGAATAACAAGACAGCCTCCAACAACGAAGAATTATTTACACCGAAATGTCAATAGTTGGCAAAGGCCTACAGCAGGTCTTCATTTGATGTGAATTCTGCCCAGTGCTGGGAATATTAACCTGAAGAAATTCAATGAACTGTGGGAAAATGGCAGGAGTAACTATGCCTCTCTTAAGGGAGCCAAATGCTTCTTTACGTAATTAGTGATGAGCGTGAATGGATGAATGAGATTCGCACCGTCCCTACCTATCTAGTGAAACCACAGCCAAGAGAAGGGGCTGGGCAGAATCAGCAGGGAGAAAAAAGAAAAGTCAAAGTGCTGGCTAAACTAATTTATAGTGAAAAAAGTCAGAACACTGGTTGCCTCTGTGGGTTGGAGACAGGGATTGCCTAACAATACAATCAAAGAACTTTCTGGGGTGATGGTAAGGTCCCATATTTGGATAGCAATTTGCGTTACTCCAGTGTAATGTCTGTCAAAACTCAGCAAATGAGCTGGGCACTGTGGCACATACCTATAATCCCCGTGACTCAGGAGGCTGAGACAGGAAGATTTTGAGTTCAATGTCAGAGGCAGCCTGTACAACTTAGCGAGACCTTGTCTCAAAATGTTATTATTGGGTGCCATTGAGTCAGATCCATCCATAGTGACCCTGTGTACAACAGAATGAAACACTATCCAACACTGTACAGTGTGCAGGATCTTTCTATAGCTAAGCCCAATGTTGCAGCCAGTGCGTTTCTTCTCATTTTGAATCATGCCACATCATCAAAGGGAAGTCCCAGGGGCTTTACTCCATTCCTATCAATAAGGTCAACTCTATTTTGAGGAGACAACACTTCCCTAGTTGTTTTTTCAATGTCTCCCTGCCGAGTGTTGGTGGGGGCTCATTTTCTGCCACTATATTTGACAGTGCTTCTCTGCTATTCATAGGGTTATCAATGGCAAATTGTTTCTGGAGTAGGCTGCCAGGTCCTTCTCCCTAATCTATCTTTGTCTGGAAGCTCAGCTGAAACCTGTCCACCATGGGTGGCCCTGCTGGTATCTGAAATACTGATGGCATAGTTTTCAGACTCACAGCAACACATAAGCCCCCACAGTGTGATAGGCTGACAGACACATGGGTGTATCTCAAAATAAAAAATAAAAAAGGGGCTGCTGGCGGTGGTAGAACACTTGCCTAGCATGCACAAAGCCCTGGATTCAATGCCCAGTGCTGAAAAAAGAAAAGGAAAGAAAAAACCAACCTCAGCAAATATATATTTGGGAGTTTTGCATATCATTTATATAAAGTTTACATTTTAAAAAGAACTAAGAAGTATCAAACTACTTTAGCTGAATATATGAATAATGAAAATGTGATGATCCTTGCCAATTTCCTTTTTTATTTTTATTTTTATTTTTTTTTTTTGAGACAGGGTCTCAGTCTGGCCTTGAACCAACAATCCTCCTGCCTCCACTTCCCAAGGGCTGGGACTACAGCATGCCCCAACATACATGGCTCCTGACTATATTAAAAAATAAGATGAATTAATGGATGTATAGGAGGATGGGTGGACGGATTGATGCTGACATAAATAGATATTAATGGACAGACGGATGGGAGTGGATGAATGGATAGACAGATAATAGGTACACCTAATTAACACTTGTTGACATTAAGTTTCCTCTGTTCCAATAATGATGTGGTTTCTGTCTCTCAAGTGGACCTCCAAGGACATATCTAGGGAGCAGCCATTCTAAAGGCAAGCACAGCTGTCCCTCAGGCAGGAGGATGGTTCCAGGACCCCCCACAGACACCAAAATCCAAGCATGCTCATGTCCCTTATGTAAAATGGCATAGTGTTTGTAAATGACCTGTACACATCCTCTCCTATACTTTAAGTCATCTCTAGATTATTTACAATACGTAATACAATATAAATGAAATGTAAATAGTTGTTACACTGCATCACTTGGGGAATAAGAAGAGTCTGGATATGTTTAATGCAGAAAAACACTTTGGATCTGCATCTGGATAAATCCACAGATCTTTCATTTTATTATTAAAAGCATACATCATTTTGTAAATTAAGAACGCTGGAAAATAAAACAGAGAAGAAAAATATACAGAAGAAACTAAAAATCCCTTTACAACCCACCACCCAGATAGCGCTGCTCTTGCACCAGTAGAACACAATCTAGCGCTGCTCTTGCACCAGTAGAAATGCACCAGTAGAACACAATCTGCCTCTTACAATGAAAAGCTGCATTTGATTCGCCAGGATGTCGGACTGGCCTCCATGCTCCACCTGACTGCTGGGCCTGGTCACACAGAAAGCCAAGGCCTTCCCTTGGTGAGCAGATGCCCGCCACACACATCATGGGTCTCAGGTCTGAAAATCCACAGGGCTTGTGTGAGCCTGAGCTCTAAGAAGAAAACACAGATAGGAAAATATCTGCAGAGAAATCAGCCCAGCAAACAAGCTTTAAAAGCGCACTCATTTCTGAAAACAGGATTATTAAATTAGCAAAAGGGAACACATTAGATGCAGCAGAGCTGAGTTTCCAAATGTCTTCTTGGAATAATTAACTCCAGGCAGCAGAGGCTGAGCACACTGACTGTAAGCAGGAAGTGGTGGCAAGTGGTGGCAGAGCCACAAGCTGGAGGGTGGCCCCGGAGAGGGTGGAAGACGCTTGGGGAAGGGGCCATCCCGTGAAACCAGCATCTCTACCAACACGAGGCAGCTCTCTGGCTGGCGGAGGGCCTGGGAGTTGGGGGTTCGAGATCCAATTAGAGTCTTTGCTCCACCATAGACCAGCTGTGACATTGTCAACAAGTTCCTCCACTTCCCCTCACCTTGGTTTTGTCAACTAGAAAATGTGTAGAATCTGCCCGGCGTGGGGGTACACACCTGTAATCCCAGCGGCTCAGGAAGCAGAGGCAGGAGGAACACAAGTCCAAGACCAGAAGCAGTCTGCATAATTTAGCAAGACCCTGTCTCAAAAAAGTGAGGGGGGAAAAAAAAAAAAAGGGCTGCAGTGCAGCTCAGTGGTCCAGCACTTGCAGAGCATGCAAGCAGGAGGCCCTGAGTTCAACCCCCAGTACTGCAATAAAAAAAATAATAATAATAAAAAGGAAAGAAAGAAAGAAAGAAAGAAAGAAAGGAAATGAGTATAATCTAAAGAACCACTTGCTAGGATTGTGGCAGTAAACACATAGACCATTTCACCTGGTCAGCAGCCCATGGGAGTGCTCCCGGCTGAAGGTGATGATCGTGGGTGCTCCTGTAGTGAATGAGGTGGAAGACAGTCAGGCGTGTGTTCCTGAGGGTCACAGCTGCTTCCAGAACAGGATGGCACTGAGCACTGACCAGATCAATGGGACCTTAGATATGGGACCTTAGAACCAGGCCATTGCTGATTCACTACAGGCAAGAAATCACACCGATTTTAAAGCCAACGGTGCTGGCTCAAGAGCCGCTGAGGAAATAGATTGCCCCTGGTCCACTAGTCAGCGAGAGTTGCAATAATGCTGCCTGACAGCTCTCCCGGCCCCCGCCCACACCACGTGCCCACTGGCCCAGCCAGACACTCTCCACAGTGACAGGGGCGCTGGAGCTCAGGGCTCCATCACCCAGGCAGCCGAGTTGTCTCGTCAACAGGATGGGCCCGGCAAGCTGTGCTCCCAGATCTGTGGCAGGCTTTGGTGCAGACTCTGCTGAGCTTCCAGGGAGGGGCATCTGCAGAACAAATGTCAATTGTCATGGGTCCAAGAACAATTACAGTGATTGGAAAGTGATCCAAATACAGAGCTCAACGGGGCTAAAGCAGAGGAAGTAAGAGGCGGCGTGGCTGGGGAAGCTCACTCCTGCAGTCCTCAGGGGCGCCGGATAGGGGAGGAGCCTGGGAGACGTGATTCTGGGGGTTCAGGACTCTTTCCCCCCAGGGGCATCTAGAACAATCTCTCCCAGAGCTCTTGGTCTCCGACCACTTACCGTGGGCCTGCTTTGCGGCCATCAGGGCAAGTTATTAAAGACCAAAATCTGCTGTGCCCCACCTCCTCGGCCCACCCAAGCAGGGGCTGTGGCTCAGGGGCTTTGTGAGTCACAGGGTCTCCAGTCACTGGGGTGTAACTGTGGGGAGACGAAACAGATGCCTACCCTCTGGGTCTGTGTGCTAACAGTTACCAAGCGCCTTCACCCCCAGGAAAAGGGGGAAGTCTGGCCCCGAGGGCCATTCCTGTGGTTACTTGTGGTCTTCGTTTTCATTCTCCAGCCATAAGCAACTGTGAAATTCAGGCATTGCCCACTTTAGAGACGCGGAAACAAGCAGACAAGCTGCTGTCCACACGCCAAGGGACCGGACCCGGCCAGCCCTTGGCTTCTGCTCCCTCCGGGCGCCCTTCCTGCCAAGAGCTTGTGGTCCAGCTGGTGCATTTTTCCCCGTGTTTACTGTCCCTCAGGCGCTGTGCTGACTGCTTTCCACGAGCTCACTTCATCCTCACGATGACGCACCGAGGTAGTTAAAGAGGAGGAAATTAATGCGCAGAGAGATTCAGCAACTCGCTCAGGGTCACACAGTTCCAAAGCTGTGGGCTCCTGGGGTCCCCAGGGCCCTGGTCCCAACCTTGACTCCAGATCTAAGCACCTCTGCCCACTTCACTGGGGGAGAAGGAAGAGGAAAATGATCCTCATTGGTTCTGCTTTCAGCTCCAGGATCCAGAGCAGGCAACACAAGTGGGTTCAACCTGGAAAGCTCAACCCCCCCCCCCCGCAGTATTTCATGCACGCATGTCCTCGTCTCATGACGCACACACGCAGACCCACGTGTTCCCAGTTGTTGTCATGCCCCATCCACAATCCTCCCTGCCTGGACACACACCACAGGGAGGGCAGGGGAGCCTGGACTGTGCTGTGGCTATGGCTAGCCTCGGGAAGTCAAGAGCGCGCTCATGCTGGGCATGGTGTAATCCCAGCAACAAGGGAGGCTGAGGCAGGAGGATCACAAGTTGGAGGCCAGAGGCAGCCTATGTAACTTAGCGAGACACTGTCTCAAAATAAGAAGTAAAAGTGAAAAATGGGATGGGGATCGGGCTCAGTGTTACAGCACTTGCAAAAGCACACGTGAGGCCCTGGGTTCAACTCCCCAGGACTAAAAAACAAAGCAAAACAAAACAAGAGTTGTTCCACTGTGTCAGCCAGCTTGGTGCAGAGAGACCTGAGCTCACGCGTGGCTTTTGTGGGTGAGAATGGGAGATAGGCTGTGCCACATACCAGGAGAGGCTGTGAGGGGGAGGCAAGAACAGAGACTGAGCCTGGTGGGAAAGGAGCTGCCCTTGGTTGTCTCCAGGGGACACAGGGAAGTCGCAGCTCTGGCAGGCGGCATCTGGCATCTGCGGAAGGTGAGGTATGGGCCATGAATAATGCACCAGGCTAAGCAGGGGGCTGTGGTGGCCTTGGAGGCAGGAAGCCTGGCAAGATTCCACCCTTGCCTCTCAGGGCTGGTGCCTCCCTCTTCAGAGCTCTGTTTCCCCAAATGTCAGCCAGGGACACGCATCCTAAAGGCCAGCCCTTGTGAGGATGGCAAGTCAAAGCAGGATGAGGATGTATTGTCAACAGGAAGGCCTTACCCAGCGTGAGGCCTCCACATGAGAGGGGAGGAAAACATTTCATTTTCCTTCTACCCTCCTCTGTTCTCTGGCCAGAGCCCTGTAAATCCAACCAACAAGCGGCAGATTAACAAGAGAAAAGCCAACAGAGGCTCATGTGCAATAGCGCCACCATGGGAGGTCTCTTTTTGCCATATACATGAGTTATGTTCCCTCCTCTGACATCTGGAAACCACAGGGGTCCCTTGAGTTCTCAGCACCCAGTTCCAAGATGGCTGAATGTGTCACTGTACCCCGAATTCATCACAAAGATCCTTTCTGGCTCCACACTTTGCGCCTGGAACCATACAATTCATTGTTTGAGCAGTCACAAGTCAGTGGGCCCCAATTAAGGGCCAGATCCCAGACTAGAGGCTCCTTGGTTATCAACTCACTAATTTCTCAGTTTTATCCTTACACCCAATAAGAGATTAAGAGATTCTGCCAAATTAGGATGCTTGCCCAAGGTCGCTGAGGCAGCAGATGGTGGAATCCAGGGCCATCTGACTCCAGGCCAGGAAGCCTGCACAGGCTGGCAGCCCAGGCCTTTGATGGGTCGGCCCTGTGCATTCAGGCTGGACAGTGACAAAAAGGGAATGAGATGGGGCCTTAGGAGAACAGCTAGTCTATCCTAGAGCCAGCTTAGGAGGACCCAGAGCCTGGAGCAAGGGGCCAGGCAGGGGCCAGAGCACCTGTTATAAAGACTAGAAGCCCTTCATTCCCAGGATAAGTTGTAACAGCAGCAAGACCCAGGAAAAGAAAGGACGAATTGGCTTGGAGGAGGGTCTCAGATCATGTCCTAGCACCCTTTCTTGGCCTCGTCCTTCCCATGATCAGAGACATCTGACCTTGAGTTACTGAGAAGCCAAAAGACACCTCTTAGCTCCTCTGGTCCTTCACTGAAGCTGAAGTTGTGATGAAAAAACCCATCCAGGTCAGGTCAGCTGCCTGGCGTACATTGATAGCTCCTGGCCCCTTCATCCTCAAAGTCAGTGATGTCAGGCCAACTGGTTTCTCTCAGGGAGCATGGCCTGTCACCATGTCCCAGCTCCCTTCTTGGCATTAAGCCTCCTTCCTTTTATAAAATCATAGTGATAACAGGTGACGATTTTTGTGTGTGTGGCAAAAAAAATGATTGGCATCTGAACTGTAAGAGGTTAACTCAGCAGGCTTGAGTTGCTCCAACCCTGCAGATTCCAAAGAAAGGAACAGCCCTGACCCCTTTAAGACACCCTCTGTGCCCTTGGACTAGCCTATGTGATCACTGACTTTGTATGTCTGAGGCCCTGGCCACACTGGGCCAGTTGGAATCTGGGGGCCATAGACTGAGGAGCTAAGGTGAGTCACATGCATGCTGCACACCTGTACTTCTTGCTGTTGTTAGGTGCGTCGAGTTGGTGTCTGACTCATAGTGATCCTATGTACAACAGGTGAAACACTGTTGTCAGTGCTTCTCTGCTCTTCATAGGGTTTTCAATGGCTGATTTTTTGGGAGTGGGTTGCCGGGTCTGTCTCCCAAGGCTACAAACAGCACCTGGTGTTCCCAGGTAGTCTCCCATCCAAGTACTAACCAGGCCCGACCCTGCTAAGCTTCCGAGATCTGGCGGGATCAGATGCCACAGTAGTACGGCTGCAAGTGGACCTGTATGAGTGGCTCCCAATAAAAACCCTGGACATCAAGACTCTGGTAAGCATCCCTGGTTGGTAATACTTCACACCTGTTGTCATGTGTGATTGGTAGAAGAATTGTTTCCATTGAGAGGGGCAAATGTAACCTGTCCCTGGCATCTCCAGGACTTCGTTCATACACCTTTCCTTGTCTCATTTTGATCTGGATCCTGTCACTGCAATAACTGATAAATGTGAATAAAAAAGTTTTTCTGACTTCTGTGAGTCCCTCTAGCAAATCACTGAGCCTGAGAGCGGTCTTGGAGACTCAGCACTGCATCCACAGTCAGTTCCTCAGTTTCTGTTGCAGATGCTTCCCAACTTCTGATGGGATTACATCCTGATAAACCTGCACGTCGAAAACATCGTACCTAAGTGGAATGTGCATTTAACTTACTCAGCTGCGAACATCCAGCACACCGCAGAGGATCAGGTGTTTCCCCTCAGGACTAGGTGGCTGGCTGTGAGTGGTCACTGCTTCTGCACAGCATCCAGAGAGTTTCACAGTGCGCACATTGCCAGGTCAAAGTTCAAAGTCCGGTGTCTATGGACCGGGTCCTGCTTTTTCACCATCGCTATGTTGAAAAAATTGAGTCAGACCATCCTGAGTTGGAGACTCGCTATTGTTGGTATTTGGAACTTGATTGGGACCTTCGACCCAACTCAAGTCTCTTGTCATGGTGCTGAGGACACTGTGGGGAGAGGACAGCCCCAAGAATAGAAGGTGTCTGTATTAGTCAGCTTTTACGTCACTGTGACCGAATGCCTGACGGAGCAACTTCAGGGAGGAAAGATTTATCTGCCTGACGTTGTCAGAGGTTCAGTCCGAGGTGGCGGGGCGGGGGCTCTGGAGGCTCCACATCATGGGCCAGAAGCAGAGGCCCAGGTGAAACCTCACAGCCACCCCTAGTGACCTACTCCCATCAGCTAGGTCTCAGCCCACAAGTTCCACTGCCTCCCCAAAACAGTGCCACCTGCTGGGGACCAAGCAAGCCTTCAAACATGAGCCCTGGGGCCACTGTATATTCTAACCATAACTGAACCAATCCGCCATTGAAAACCCTGTGAATAGCAGAGAGGCACTGATAACAGGGCCCGGCCTGGCACAGTGTTGGGAAGGGTTTCGTTCCTTTGCACACAGAGTCGCTGTGAGTCAAACTCGAGGTCACCTAACAGCAACAGCAACATATCTGTCCTCCGTGGTCCAGCCACAGGACCAAATCTATCCTAAATTTGGGGAGTGGCACATGCCCCGCTCTATGGGAAGTGTCAGCTCAGCCCCAGGGTGTGGCTGGGACAGTGACACCCCAGAAACCTGAACCTGCAGATAGTGGGGCTGGTTCCCAGCCCTTCAAGACAGAGGCCTCTCTGGTTTGCTCCTCCCCAAAGAGTGAATCTCACCTTTTCTTCTGCGTTCTGCCACATTCTCATCCGCTGGGAACTCCTCGACCCCTACCCACCCACGGGACAGCGGGTCCTCCAGCCGGTGCCCTCAAGCTCACCCTCAGGCCCGTGGGAACGAGAGGGTGGAGGACAGCCTGCTCAGCCCTGCCACCCACCAGGAGCGGTGCTTTCCCTAGACCAATCCTACCTTCCAGGGGAAACTAAGGCAAGGGTGCCTTATCTCTGCTCTTTACAAAAAAACAGCTTCTGAGATGAGGCCAAATAGTTCATCTGCGGGCCCACATCAGTTCTGTTTTCCTTTTGGATTTGAAATGATCATAGATTAACAGGAAGTTGCCAAAATCGAGCAGTTGGTGTAGCACTCAGCCTCCCCCACTGGTACCATTTTACATAGCTATGGTACAGACCTAAACCTCAGGCTTTACCACCTGTGGTGGCACACACCTGTCATCCCAGGACTCGAGAGGCTGAGGTAGGAGGACTACAAGTTTGAGGCCAGCGTGGGCTGCATAGGGAGACCCTTTCCAAAACAAACAAGCAAAAAACTCCCAGGCTTTAACATGAGGTTGGCACATCAGGAAGGTGGGGGCTGGTGACAAGCCCATTCCTTCCCGTGGAGTCCCCCAAGAACCTGTACAGATGTGAAGACAACCATGCCTTCAGCCTGGACGGGCTGCCATTGATGGACCATAAGCCATGTAAGCAAAGGGCTGCTCGGTGGCTTCATAAGGTCAACCAAGAGGTGTGTCCAAAGCAAGCCCTACCGTGGTTTGCTTGAAACATTTGTTTATAAGGGTGGAAAAATAGATATATTCTAAATGCTCAACAATATGTGGGATTGGCTAAGAAAATTATAATGTATCCACACAATAAAAACAGTCCAACTATTTCATTATACCGGAGAAAATAGTTTTTTTTTATCAGGATAAGGATAAAGTGCCTTAGGTTATATGCCAAAAATATTGTTGTGTTGTTGTTAGGTGCCATCAAGTCACATCTGAATCACAGCAACGCTCATAGGGTTTTCAGTGGCTGACTGTCTTGGGATTGCCTCAGAAGTGGATTGCCAGGCCCTTCTCCCATTTTTGCGGTGGTGACAATTGAACCCAGGACCACAGAAACTGCAGAGCAGTGCTCTATCAACTGAGCTAAATCCCAGCCCCCCCAAAATATTAACACTAGCTTTTTTCCTTCCTTCCTTCCTTTCTTTTTTTTTGGGGGGGGGCAGGGGACTGTCTCACTATATAGCCTTGGCTGACTTGAAACTCGTGACCCTCCGGTCTCAGCCCTCCCAAATCGCTGAGATTACAGGCATGTGCCACCACTCCCAGCTCAACATTAGCTATCTTTAGGCAATGGACTTATAAGTCATTTTTTTTCCCTCTGTACCTTAAAAGGTTTGTGCATTGAGTATATATAACCATTGTCATTTTTAAAAAGAATTGTGAGACCCACTTCTTGTCTTGACCCAGGACCAGCTGGGCCCCATGTCTGCTAGATTCCAGGGGAGATGCGCACGCATTTTCTGAGGGCCCTAGAGGGGTTGTGCTGTGCTTTCAGATGGGAAAGGAGATGGTGGCGGGTCTGGAGTTGCCTGAAGAGCAGAGGCCGGCCCTGCAGGGGAAAGGGCCTTGCATGTCACGAGAGCAGGGGTCCAAGAGGCCCAAGTGGGCTGGAGTGACCCAGGAATAGTGGGCAGGTCCCCCTGTGGCTGAGGCCGGCACTGTCCCCAGCCCACTGCCTAAAGGGAGCTTCCTCACCATCTGCTCATGTGCACTCAGCTCAGGGGCTCCTGCTGTGGGGCAGGGCTGCAATGTGCTCAGCTCTGAGCATAGCCCAGGGCCTCACTGGCCCAACACAGGACAGATGGACAGGTGGCTGGACCTCTCCCCCAATCACCTACCTCCCATCTCCACCTGCTGACCTTCCACCTCTCCGAGGGCTCAGATACCTCTTCCTCCAGGAAGCCCTTGCTGAAGCGCTCAGGCCCCTGCTGCACTCCATGGTAACCTCAGTCACACACACTAGCAGAGTCTGACTGGTACCAGATTACAGGACTCTGAGCTGGCATCCTCTGCCAGTGCGTGAACCGCAAAGTCAAGATCAACGTCCCAATCGGCTCTGCTTCTCCAGGGGACCCCACAGCACAGGGCTCAGCACCAAGGGGCAATGACTCAATACCATGAAAGAAGAGAAAGGAGCCGGCCTCCTCCCCTGAGGCCGTCTGGCTGGTGCCTAGTGAGTGGGGAGAGGTAGGGGCACCTGCCTGCCATCCCCCTGCTAAGCAACGGAACTGCTGTGGCCCCAGGCTCAGCCTTGCCCCCAACCCCATCAGCTAGTTCTTCTGCCTTGCTCCCAGTCATGGTCACGAGGGGACCAGAGAGGGACGGTGACTCAGCCCAATTCATCACCACAATGGAAAAACCCAGTCACCTGTCCTCCTGGCAGCGGGACCAGAGCTCCTCTGCATCTGGAAGGGCAGCAAGCCACACTGCTTTCAAGGTCCCTTTGCCTTTCACCTGCTGGAAACATCAAGGAGGAGAGTGTGACAGAGGCACTGGCTGACATTGGCTCATGGGGGGGGGGGACGGGAATCTAAGCTACGGGGGACCACGCGTCCCTCCCTTCAGGGCCTGAGTTAAGTGGCCATGTGTACCATCCCATAACAGTTTCCCAAGCCTGCTGTTATCCGAAGCGGGCACTGGTCACTCCTTTGGCCCTCAGCCCCTGCATGCCCTTCCCACCAGGCAGAGCCTTCCTCCCGCTAGAGAGCCTGGGAACCCCTCTTCCCAGCCTCCCTTGCGGCCTTGTTGGAGGGCCTGGTCAGGGCTCCTCTGATAAGAGGATCTGCTCTGCACTGGGAATTAGAAACGGGGGCACAGGAAGCCAGGGCCACCCAGACTCTGCTGAGGATGGCAGCTGTGGCAGCAGCACCACCTCTGTGTCAGGGATGGTGGTGGCCCAGGTGACATCATCTACCGTTCCTGTCCCTGGGCAGTACTGGCTGCAGCATCCATGCTGCCATCCCATCACAGGGGCTTTCACACCACAGGAGGCAGCGGCATCAAGCTGCCCAGCCTCCTTTTACCATGCCCTCTGCTGCTCCAATCAGCCAGGGAGGGCCTCTGTTCCTTGCAGCTGACTCCCTGCCTGGTACATCAGCCCAAGTTTACAAAGGGGGAAATGAAGGCTGGGTGTTGTTGTTGTTGTTGTTGTTGTTGTTGTTTGTTTCAGTACTTGGGGGTTGAACCCAGGGTCTCATGCATGGTAGGCAAGTGCTCTACCTCTGAGCTGCACACCCAGCTTCTTTTTTATTTTTTGACATGAGGTCTCGCTAAGTTACACAGGCTGCCTCTGGCTTTGAACCTGCCATCCTCCTGCCTCAGCATCCTGAGTTGCTGGGATGGTGGGAGTATGCCACGGCCACCAGCTATGAAAGCACTTCAGAAAGGTTGGCTGGGTCTTTTCTCCAGATTGGGTGCCACCAGGCCTGATTCATGAAACATCTTTCAAGGAACTCAGAGAAGCACTGGAGACAATTCTTAGGGACCCCTGGCCCAGCACCAGCTTGGCTTCCTGTTGTGTTCTGCTTTCCTGTTTCCAGCCTGCCCCCAAACACCACGTGTCCTGCATCCTCCACAGGGGAGCTGAGGATGAAGAGTGCCCATGGCCCAGAAGACCATGCGCTCACCTTTCTGCTGGCTCAGCAGTGAGCCCCGTCCCTTGCGTGACTGAGTCCTGCAGAAGAGCCTATTCCCAGGCACCTGCGCTTGAGGCAACAGCCCGAGGCTCTTACAGTTATGTTTTTTCACTGACCACCAACCCTCTGCTTTAAGGGGTTCAAGTCTGAAATCTGACCCCCCAGAAGGCTCACTTGGGGTTCATGAGTGATCCGAGCCTACTGGGTTGCTTGCATTGGTTCCAGGCCATTACACATTCTGTGTCTCACACACAGTCACATCACAGTGTCCAAGCTTCCTGTTGTTGGGTGTCATCAAGTAGGGTCCAACTCATAGCAACCCTATGTACAACAGAGGGAAACACTCCCCAACACTGTGCCACGCCCAGCACTATGTCAGTGCTTCTCTGCTATTCATAGGATTTTTGATGGCTGATCGTTTTGGGGTTGCTTCAGGAGTGGGCTGCCAAGTCCTTCTCCCATTTTTGGTGCTGGTAGAGCAGCACTCTACCAACTGAGCTACACCCCAGCCCCAAGTTCTCATTAGGCAGCCTTTTCCCTACTCTGGGGCCTGCTTTCCTCCAAGGGATTCAGAACAGGTGAGGCTTGGGAATTATTTTACTGGAACATCATTGAGTAATTTTGCCCAATGTCTAGGTGTGAAATTATTGAAAAGGTAGAATTCTGGAGCACCTGAAAGAATGTCTAATGCAATAATGACAACGTCATCATCAGTACTAATTGTTGTGTGCCATCAAGTCAGGTCTGATGCATAGCGATCGTATGTACAACAGAAAGAAACACTCTCCAACACTGTGCCATGCCTGGCACTATGTCAGTGCTTCTCTGCTATTCTTAGGATTTTCAATGGCAGATCGTTCCCAGGAGTGGGTTGTCAGGTCTTTCTCCCGTTTATGTGTTGCTGGATTGAACCCACGGCCTCAGAGAGTGCAGAGTGGCACTCTACCAACTGAGCTAAACCCCAGCCCACTCAGTAATACTAGCCACCGTTTTTCAAACCCTTAAACCATGTGTCTGGCACTATGCCACAAGCATTTTCTTCACATTCCATGATTTCTTACAGGAACCCTCTGAGGTCGGCATCATCCCAGTTTCACAGAGTATGACATGAAGGCTCAGAGAGGGTGAGCACCTTGTCAGACATCAGCCAGCCAGGAATCACAGATGCAGCCTGTGCTCTTAAGGATTGGCTTGTGGCTTCCGTGTACAGAATCACAGCCTACTGGAAGGAAGAAATTTCAGAGATGATGGGCCACTCCATCACCACTGACTTCCCAGAGTCCTTTACAAAGAAGGACTTTGGGAGGCAAGTATTTCCCCAAGGACGGAAGCCAAGCATGCTGCTTCCTGTGCAGTGCACACACTGCACCCCAAACACCACAAAGCTGTAACCCGAGCAGAAACATATGCTCCATCTGGGGCCACCAACATCTTAGCAGCTTCCTCAGCTGGCAGGTGGGTTAATTCACAGCCGTGGTAGCTGTGCAGCCCCAAGGAGATGAGGGAAAGCCAGGGCCTCGCCACAAGCCAGCCGAGACTAAGGTGGCTGAAGGCAGGGGAGGGCTGCTGGTTCCTCTTGAACCTCCCACCCCACAGCCACCCAGGACCCCCAAGATGACCTAGCCCAACACTTTCTTTCTGTACTGACAAGGCTGGAATCCACGGTCACGGTCACGGTTATAGCCGAGTAGAGCACAGGTCTTCAGGAACGCTCTTCAAGGCAGTGTTGCCCAAATACATTTCTTACGGTGGTCTGATTTCCATTCTCCCCATAGTGGGACTTCATATGGGGCCTTGGGCTTTCCCTTTGGGGGACCTTTTGAAAGGGACAATGGGCCAGAGGAGGAGGATGGGGAGGAAGACCTGGGTCTCTCCGGTTCCGCTTCCCGCTCAAATAATGGAGGGTGAAGTGGGGTGGGGGGTGGGGCAGCAGGACTTGGCCAGTCTTGAGGGGAGCCTCCGGTCCCAGACAGACGACCTTTGCCAGGAGACGACCACCTGAGTTCCCCAAGGAAACCGTCGGCTTCTGAAGGATGGGGGTCGATGTCCCAGAAGCGTCTGAGCGCCCGGTTCTCCCCAGTCCCCAGGGCTTCTCTGCACGGCGCCCAGGCGTAGCGGGTGGGGCCAGGCGGCGGCGGGTGGGGGGTGGAATGGGGGGTGGGGAGTCTCCACCCGGCGGAGGCTCCCCCGGGAGTCCGAACAAAGACGGAGGCAGAGGCCGCCCCCTGCCCGGGAGCCCGGCGGCCAGACCCACTGCGGGCGCGGGAGGTGAGCAGCGGGCGCGGCGCTGCGGGCTCCCCGGGTCTCCTCCCCGCTTGGGCGTCGCGGGGTCCCGCTCGCCCCGCCCCCGCCCCCACCCCGCCCCGCGCTCGGCCGACACCTGCGCGGCGTGGGCGGTGGCGCGGCCCGGCTCCCGCCTGCGCGTCTGTCCTGCGGGTCCTGCTGTCCTGCCGGTGAGTGGCGGTCCCCGGCCCCCGCCCGTCGCGCCACTGCGGCTGCGGCGCTCGCCCCCCGCCCCCAGCCCCGCCAGCCTCGAGCCGCGGCCCCGGGCCCCTGTCCGCCCGCGCGAGGCAGCGCCCCGCTTCCCCGCCTGCCTCCCCGCCCCCGCTCCCGGAGTTCACCCCGACCAGGTGGCGCCCGGCGCCTTTTGGGGGTGCGCGGCCGCGCAATTGGTGGATTTTTTTAAACCGGGGCGGAGGGGGTGGCGAGAGCGCTCGGGGCTCCCGCTCGGCTCCCGCTCGGCTCCCGCAGCTCCTCGGCTCCCGCGCGTCTCGCCCGCGGCGGCCCGGCGCGCTTCCCGACCCGCAGCCCGAGCCGGGCGGCGCCGGCACCGCGATGAAGGTGCTGGGACACAGGCTCGAGCTGCTGACAGGTACCGCGGCCCTCGCCGCCCGCCGCCTCTCGGGTCCGAGCCGGCTCGGGGCGCGGGGTTCGGGGGCTGGGGCGGCTTCGGGTTCGAGAGGGACAGAGTGCGGATGCCGGTCCATTCAGTTAGTTCTTAGCATGGACGCCCCCGAAGGAGGACCTGAGGCTGTGCCCCGCCTGGCTCTGCGCCCCGAGTCCCCAGGGCGCGGGCATCCAGGCGGGTGGAGATCGTGGGACGCGATCGCGGGTCAGGGACGCCACCCCCTGGGGTCTCCCACCAGCTGAGCTCGGAGTCCCAGCCCTCCAACCAGCGTCGCTCGTACCCCAAAAAAGGAGGTCCCTGGGCGGGCAGGACCGGCGCAGGGTCTCCCTCCTCCTGCTCGCTGTGGCGATCCGAGCCGCCCTGCTCTCCGGGGAGAAGTTTCTTGCTGGAAGTGGAGGCCAAGTGGCCTGGGAAGTAGGAAGCCAGAGTGGACCGTGTTGACTGGCGCTCCTCGGGAGAGGTGATCAGGTGCTCCGCTAGGGCCCCGCACCCGGGGGCAGCGGCTGGAGTTCCTCATCAGAGGATGCGGGGCCATGCCCAGAGGAGGGAGCAGGGATAGAGACCAGGGCCAGGGCCGCCGGTGGGGGGGGGGAGGGGCGATGCTCACCTAGGCGTGAAGCACAGTGGTGTCCATGGCTTCTGTGTTCCTCCCAGGGTGACAGTGATGGAGAGACCAGAGAAGACCACCCCTCGCCCCCTGGGTCTGGGACTCAGGCCGTGTATCCTGGATGAACACCTTCCGAGGGGTTCCCTCTGGCACCCCAGGTTCCTGCCCTCCAGGACCTTCCTGTGGGGTGGAGAACAGAACACAGGGGTTCTGTTGGCAGGTGGGGAGGGAGGGCCCGCCATCTGTGTGTACGTAGGGACCTGGAAGGGGTTTGAGGCAGGGGACAGAAGCCTGGCAGAGAGATGAAAGCAGGCAGCAGCACAGCACTTGAAGACACTAAAAGTTAGAATTTGCACTCACAAAGAGGGCCTCACAGGCCAAAGGGCTGGGCCTGCGTCCTGAGGTGGGACAGAGGGCCTTCGAGTGTGTGGAGTGTGTGTCGGGGGTAGGGGGCCCTAGGGGGAGGGGGGATGCTGTCTGTTTGTTCCATGAGGGTTCACCCCAGGCAGTGGGTTGCTGGAGGCTTGGAGGGCAGAGCAGGTGGGGACTGTTCCTGGGGCCCTAGAACCCCTGTCTGGGGACTCCCACCCTCCCTCAACCCTTGTCAGCTTTTCCTACTGGAGCCAGGTAGAGGCAGGCCTGGCTCCTGCCCTTGACAGAGCCATGCAGGCGTGGCATGTGTGAATCCCCTGGAGAGAGGCCTGCACAGCCCTGGGGGTCAGAGCCCTGCTCTGAGGACAGAACTGAGCCGAGGTCCTCCTCCTCTGCCTGCCCCCAGAGGCCTGAGAAATGACTAGGGGTTCCAACCCAGGTCTAGGTATTGAGGTCCTCATGCAGTGTGCCTTCACGTACTGAGTGTGGGGGTCACGACCCCTCCTCCCTTGGCACACAGACTGACCAGGTCCTGGGAGCCTTTCTGAGCCCCTGGCCAGGTGGTCACAGGGCCCTCTTGGTCATCATCAGTGGTCACAGGCTCCCAGCGCACCTCAGAGGCAGCCTGGGAGAACACACATCTCTGTCGCTGTCACTTGCAGCCTTCGCTGTCCCCAGTGCCCTCTTGGCCTCATCTTTGCCTCACAGATCTGGGTTCACACTCCAGCCCTAATGATAGCTGCGTGACATCAGGCAGATTCCTTACCCTCTCTGACTTTGTTGTTGTTGTTGTTAGGTGCCGTCGAGTCGGTATCCAACTCATAGCGACCCTCATAGGGTTTTCAATGGCTGTTTCGGGATTGCCTTGGGAGTGGATTGCCAGGCCCTTCTCCCATTTTTGCAGTGCTGGGAATTGAACTTGGGACCTCAGAGACTGCAGCGCAGTGCTCTACCCACTGAGCTAAATCCCAGCCTCTCTGACTTTAGTTCTCTCTTTTTAAAGATGGGACTGTTGATCCCTCCATCTGAGGGCTGGTGTAAGGTCTGCTGAGACAGACTAGGTGACACCAGTTTGAGAGCTGGACTCTCATGTGCGTCTCTCAGGCCTTCTCACCTCTGATTCCTTGACGTTGGCTGCTCCCGCCTTGGAGCTCTCCACCTGTCCTGGCTGGCTGGCCAGCCTTGAGGGACTTTGGATTTGCCGTACCCCACTTAACCCTGCTCACACGAAGCAGAGAGCTATTGACTCTTCTTCTCCCTGGGGATGATAAGCAGGTCACAGTCAGGCTGGTGGGTGATTTCTTGTGGTAGCATATAGCGGGTGCTCAATAATTGTTGACGCAGACCGAGCTCAAAAAGCCTGCTTGTGGGTTGTGCCTCCAGGCTGATTTTACAGAAGCCTTCAGCTCTCTGCCCCTACCTCAGCCTTGGGAAGTTGTTTTACTGAACCTTTATTTTAAAAAAACAAAAACTCACGTGCCTGGTTTTTTATAGATTTCACGCTCTCCCATTTTATTATCATACCCGTTTCCCTGACCATCTCTGAGCCGAGTGGTCCATGGCCTCCCACCTGCCAAGCTGTGGGCCAGTTTCGAAGCTGCACTGCACTTCGCTTTCCTCATCTGTAAAATGGGACTGGCACGACACCTTTTTGGTCAGGCTCTTCAGATATTTGATGTAGGCGTGCGTGCCAGATGTTGGACACTGCATCTGGCCTGGTTGACAAATGTCCTGGGGTCTCCTCCTCCCCTCTGCTCCAGCATCCAGAGGCCCTTCCTCCAGGTGTCCCAGACTGCCTTCTGGGTCCTCTGCAGTCCCGGCCTCTCTTGAGTTCCACCTCTGGGGGCTCCTACTTTGATCTCAGGCTTCCATCTCGTGTGACAGAGTACAGCGTGGCATCTGGGGTTGGGCCCTTCAGGCTGGATGTTTGTACCGGGTGCAGGAAACCAGGGGCCCCTCTCGTGGGGACCAGATGGGTGCTTATGAGTTGTCCCATCAGGCCCAGCGATTTCAAAAAGGGTGGTGGACAGTAGCCAGTACGTATGCTTTCCCCACCTGCAGTTTCCCGGTTCCCCCAGGAGGTCTTGGCGCACCAGGAAGAGGCAAGCAGTGATTGTGCCATCAGAGGATATGAATCTCAGGGTCCCCGCTCCGCTTTGCAGCCCTGGGCGAATGCTTGCTTCTGTGAGCCCCAGTCTGGTCATTAGCACAGGGGGAGGAGGGTCTACCTCCAAGCATTGCAGGAAAGAGCTGACTGGGTGCTTCACAAGGAGCCCAGGCTGCCGTCACATCTGCGCACATGCGCCGCGCAGTCGTCAGGGCAGGTTCGTGGTGCCTTTGGGAGCCGGGTGGTTTTTCCTTCCCACTGTGATGCGGGAAAGCGGGGCAGCCGTCTGTTTGCAAACAGGAGGGCAATTGTTTCTGCGCATTTGTGCTCAAGCAGTATGTCTCCAAGGTGGTTCAGAGTCCCCGCAAGCTTGAAAATGGCAGACTGGGGCAGAAATGGTCCCTTGGGAGCCGCAGTATTGGATCTTGGCAGTTTTTGAAGAGTCTGTGTGATGTGTGATTAAAAAGCAAAGGTTTTCACCGAGTCTGTGGCAGGAAGATGGATAGATCCAGGCCAGATGGACTCTCTGGAGCAGCCCACGCTGTGGTGGGTCCAAGAGCGTCTCTTCTCCCATCGCTCTTAAACGCATTTCTCTTTCTACTTTCAAAAAAAAAAAGAGTTCCAGGCCAGCCTGGGCTACATAGAGAGACCCTGCCTCAAAAACAAATGATAAGCAAAAACAAACGTTTTGCTAGTTCTGTGTAGAGTTTTGAATTTTGGTTTTTAGTTCACGGAACACAGGCAACTTTATGAGCTCCATTTATTTACTTATGTATTTATGTACTTATTTATTTATTTATTTACAGCACTAAGGGGTTGAACCCAGGGTCTCTGACCTTGAACTTTCAATCCTTCTGCTTCCGCCTCTCAAGTTGCTGGGATTACAGGTGTGTGCCACCTGGTCTGACAAGAAACTACATTTAAATAGCATTTGATGGCCAGACACAGTGGCACGTGCCTGTAATCCCAGTGACTCTGGAGGCAGAGGAAGGAGGATCACAGATTGGAGGCCAGAGGCAGCCTGAGTAACTTAGCCAGACCCTGTCTCAAGGTGTAAAAACAAAAACTGGGCTGGGGGCACGGCCCAGCGGTAGAGCACTTGCAAAGTATGTGTGAGGCCCTGGGTTCAACCCCTAAGTACCACAAAAAATAAAAAATAAAAATAAATAGCATTTGATCTTTGGTGGGTATGTCGACCTGCATTTCACATGAGGGGGAAATGGAGGCATAGAGTTGCCCTTGGAGGATGGAAGGACCCTGAGTCCTCGCTTCTGCTTCATCTGTCTTGGCAGACCTCACTACTTTTGCTGGGGCACTGGGCCGTAGCTGTGGGGTGCAGAGGTGAGCAGAGTGGCCTGGCACCTGGGGGTGCCGTGCGGTGGGGGCTGGGCCCAGTGCCCCACTCTCATGAAGGGCAGGTTGGCAGTGATGTGGCAGAGCTTGACAGTGTGTGTGGTCTGTGACTCAGCAGTGGAATTTTTAGGAACAAATGGAGAGGTGTCCACTCAAGGATGTTTGCACCATCGTTGTTTGTAGAAGACGGTGGCACCAGCCTTAGCACCTAACAGAGGAGAGGGGGTTTAGCCTGAGAACCCAGGTGCACAGGCAGCTTCCAATGCTGTCTCCAAAGGTCACATATCAACCCGAACACATCGCTGCGTCCCTGTCCTGTTAATGTTGATGACAGCTCACGTGCATTTGGCGTTCGCCATATTCCAGGCTTCACCCTGAGACCTTTCTGAGTGTCAGCTTCTCAGAGTACCAAACATGTAAAATACGGGCTGTTCTTCCCTCTTTTTTACAGAGAAGGAAACTGAGGCACAGACCAGCTAAGTAATTTGCCAAAGGTCACACAGACGATCAGTGCCTGGCTGGAATTTGAACCAGGATATCTGGCTCCAGAGTCTAAAGGATGTTTCAAAACAATGTGTCTTACTTTAAAACATATCTTTTGCAGGACTGGGCATGTAGGTCAGTGGTAGAACACATGTCTAGCATGTGTGAGGCCCTGGATTCGACCCCCAGCACTGGAAAAAAACATTTTTGCAGGATATCGATGAACATTGAAAAATAGATGGAAGGACAGAGCCAGAACATTAACATGGATCGAGACTATGATTTTTCACTTTCTTCTTTCACTTGTCTTTTTTTTTTTTCCTTTCTTTTTATCCGTGAATGGGTAACACAGGAATTCAAGTTTGTAGTTTTTAGAGTTTTTTCCAGTATTTGGTTGTTGAACCCAGGGCCTTACGCCTGCTAGGCAAGTATTCTACCACTGAGCTGAAGTCCTCAGGCCCCTTTTTTATTTTTTTGCTTTTTATCTTGAGACAAGGTCTCACTAAGTTGCACAGGCTGCCTCTGGCCTCAAACTTGCCATCCTCCTGCCTCAGCCTCCTTAGTCACTGGGATACAGGCATGTGGAATGGTGCCTTACTTGAGTTCTGGTTTTTAAAACTAAAATTTAGCAAATGCACAGAGGAAAGCGCTCAGCACTGTGATTCCGATGCTGCACATCCGGTGGGATTCTGAAGGACAGCCGAAGGCCTGCATGCAGGGGGTAACCCTGGGGGACACGGAGTCATGACTGGTGGATGTTGAGGTTGGGTTTTCATAGTCCAAGGGGGAGTATGTCACCACAGGCCAAGTGAATAACATGGGCCCTGTGGGCAACACCATTTATAAACCAAAGAGCACAGGAAACCACAGAACCAGACAGGGGCTTCCACCGGCCTGCCACAGCCCCGGGTTCAGTGGGACAGAAGAGCTCAGTGTCCCCCTCCTGAATCCTAAAGCTTTAGATTTCAAACCACAGGTGACCTGTCCACTCCTGCCAGGGAGGCCAACGCCATGGGACCTGCCCGCTGAGCAGGGCGGCAGGGCAGGTGCCACGTGCTGTGTGTGGATGGGCCTCATCCTGGCAGGTGGGAGGGGCAGGAGACCCCTGGCTCTTTGGAGGGCCAGAGGGACTGCTCCTGAGATGTCTTCCCCCAAGAGCATGTGTGTGTGTGTGGGGGGGTCCCCACAGCCAATCTAAGATTTGTTGCCCCCTCGCCGATACCCAGCACCTATCCATGATGGACAGGTTTCAGCTGAGCTTCCAGACTAAGACCAGGAGGACCTGGCAGCCCACTCCCGAAATGATTAGCCATTGAAAAACCCTATGAATAGCAGAGAAGCACTGGCAAATATAGTGCCGGAAAATGAGCCCCCCCAGGCTGGAAGACATTTAAGAAACGACTGGGGAAGAGTTGCCTCCTCAAAGTAGAGCCAACCATAATGACAGGAATGAAGTAAAGGCCCTGGGACTTCAATTGGTTGATGTGGGACAATTCAAAATAAGATGAAACACAGTGGCTACAACACTGGGCTCAAACATAAAAAGATTGTGTGCGTGGCACACCATTGGGTAGTGTTTTGTTCTGTTGTACTTAGGGTCACTGTGCGTCAGATTGGACTCGATGGCCCCTAACAACATGTCTCCAAAGGCCCAGGATGAACACTGAGTCACCCTCTTGGTGACCCTCCTCGTCCTCTTGCCCCCCATATCTGATCTATTTGCATGTCCCCCGCCTCTACCTTTAGAGGATTCTCACACCACCAGCCCTGCCCCTGTGTGACAGGCCATCAGCCCCTCTCTTCTGGATTGTGGCAAAGGGGTCCCCCTGTTTCTAGCCTTACCCTCAGCTCTGCCAGCCTCGTAGCTCTAGGAGCATCTTTGACAATGAAAGTCCCATATCAGCCTTCTGCTGGACCCTGTCCACTGTGCTTACACTCTCAGAGTAAAACCCCAGGTTCCTATCATCTTCAAGACCTTGTGACCTGCCACCCCCAGTCCTGCCTTCCTTGCCCCTCCCCCCAGCCCCACTTCCCTTCATTTCCGTGACCCCGGCAAGCAGACACCTGCCTTGCCACCAGCTGTTCCCTCTGCCCTGTGTGACCTTCCCAGAACCCCTTGAGGCTCCTCCCTGTCTTCTTTCAGGCCCTCGTGCTCTTCTCAGCAAGGTGACATCTGTCACTGTAACTGCAATCTCAGACCCTGGGCCACTCAGTCCCCTGTGTGACATCACTTCCTCCGTTGCACTGGGCACATCTGACATGTCTTGGATTTACCCAGATTTGTTGATCCCCCACCTCCCTGAAAGTCCCACCAAGATGGGAGTCTTTGTGTCTGGGGGGACTTTCTCTCCAGTGCCTACCGTAGTGCCTAGAACATCGAGCTGACTAGATTTGAATCTGAAGTGTCCCCTGACAGGGTCATGTCTTAAAGGCTTGCTTGCCAGCCATAGGGTTCAGGGAGAGGTTGCATCCTGAGGGCTCTGACCTGATTGATGGATGGATTCATCTTTTGAGGGCATCATGATATGATGGCATTACTGGGAAGGGATGCCTGGTTGGAGGAAGTAGGTCATTGGGGGCGGGCCCTGGAAAGACAGACCTTGTCCTCAGCTCCCTCCTGCCTCTCTCTGCTTCCTGGCCTCCATCAGGTGAGCAGCTTTGCTCCGCCACCCACTTCTGCCATGATATTCTGGCTAATCATGGCCCAGGAGCAGTGGAGCCAGCCAACCGTGGATGGAAACCATGAGCCCAGATAAATCTTTCCTCCTTTTAAATTGTTTCTCTCAGCCAGGTACAATGACACATATCTGTAATCCTAGCAATTTAGGAGGCAGAGGCAGGAGGATTGCAGGTTCAAGGCCAGAGGTGGTTTGCATAGTGAGACTTTGTCTCAAGATGAAAAAAGGGGTTGCAACTCAGTGGTAAAGTGTGTGCAAAAAAAGTATGGGCAAAGCCCTGTGTTCAGCCTCTCAGTACCGAAAAAAAAAATGTTTCTCTCAGATATTTGTCACCGCAACAAAAGCTGACTAGCTGATTCTGTATCCCTTATCCTAAATGGGTGGGGCCAGAGGTGTTTCAGATTTTGGAGTTTTTGAAGTGGAGAATGTTTGCATAGATTGTACCTGTGGGCATCCTAAGGAAAATCTCAAATCTGAAATCCTCCGAAATCCAAAACTTTTTGACAATCATTTTAGCAGTTTTAGATTTCAGCCGGGCGTGGTGTCGCATACCTGTAATCTCTGCACCGAGACAGGAGGATCAAGAGTTCAAAGCCAGCCTGGGTTACATAGTGAGATCCTATCTTAAAACAAAAAGAAAGTTTCGGATTTTAGAGCATTTTAGATTTTTGGATGGGTGCTCCATCAATGTCTGGTGAATGAATGAATGAATGACTTGGGCATGGTTCATTCGTCCACCCATCCTTCCTGCCCATCCCTGCCTGAACCGTGTGGACTGAGAGTGGGGGAGGGTCTCCTGAAGGGAAGGCAGCTGCTCTTACAAAGGCCTGGGTGCGGGGTGGGCACATGCAGGACACAGCCCCCCCTCACCGACCCTGTGCTGAGGCAGGAGAACACTCTCAGGTGACTGGCACGGAGTCCTTGTCCTCTGCCAGGTCACATTGTTTTCAGAATACCAATAATCAGGCAGCTCAGAGGAGCAGAACCTTTGGTGAGGAAAATGGCCACAAAGAACGCGCTCCCCGAGCTCTGTGCTGGGGACGGTGGTGCAGACTGCGCTGGGGGAGGCTTGCTGCCTTGGCTTACCTCTCCAGTGCTTGAGCAGAGACCCGGCACAGGTGCTCCTTGGTTTCTGGGAATTTTGCCAAATCAGGCAATGACACACAGCTGGAGAGAGCGAGGCCCCTGCTCTAAAGCAGCTTGAGAATTTGTGACAAAAGCGGCGAACCAAGCCTTTTAGCTTTGTCATGTAGGTCACAGCTACCTGCTTCGCAGGTGCAGCTGTGGTGAGGCTGGAGGCTGTGCGTCAGGAGGGGCTGGCGCCTTGTCCAGGCCTCCTGGAGAGCATCACGTGGTGGATTGTGCTGTCCACCTCAGGGCAGAGGCTACAGGGTCTGGGCTGGCTGGGACACCGCCCTGTTTACCTCTGGGGGCGTCTCTTCATTTCCCTTTCCCTTGACTTCCTGCTGCATGTGAGGGTGGGTCTCCCAGAAGAATGTCCCAGATTTGGATTAGTGTCAACCATATGTGCAAGAAAACCTATCATCACAATAAACAAATTAAAAGTGAATTTTCCTCTTTCACAAAGCGGGTCTGGAAATAGACGATCACAATCATGGCTTCATGATCCCCCGGTACCGATATTGCTCCGTTCCTTCTATGTTGCTGCTCTGCCACCATTAGTGTCCTACCTTAGAGTCAAAAACAGCTGTTCAAGCTCCTGCCATTACATCTGTATTCCTCCCAGCTGGCAGGAGAAAGAGTCAAAGAAAGGCATGTTTCCTCTTGTAAGAACTCTACTCTACAGTAGTGCCCTGTGGCGCATGCCTATAATCCCTGTGACTCAGGAGGCAGAGGCAGGAGAATCATGTGTTTGAGGCCCGAGGCAGCCTGAGCAATTTAGCAAGACCCTCTCTCAAAACTAAAAAAAAAATTAAAGGGGCCGGGTGTGGTGGCGCACGCCTGTAATCCCAGTGGCTTGGGAGGCGGAGGCGGGAGGATCGCAAGTTTGAGACCAGAGGCAGTCTGTGTAATTTAGCAAGACCCTGTCTCAAAAAGTAAAAAAAAATGGGCTGAGGTGCAGCTCAGTGGTCCAGCACTTGCAGAGCATGCAGGCGTGAGGCCCTGGGTTCAACCCCCAGTACTGCAAAAACAAAACAAAACAAGAACAACAACAAAAAAAATTAAAGAGGGAGGGCAGCTTAGTGGTAGAACACTTAGCTACCATGCAAGAGGCCCTGGGCTCAACCCTCTGTTACTGGGGAAAAAATACACAAGTACTTGTACCCCAGAGTCCCATGCTTCCTTTAACGTCTCACTACCGAGCATCACATGGTCCCAAGTAGGCTTCATTCCCCTCCCCCACCTGCCCATCTTGAATTTGATCTATTATTTAAGAACGAAGAGAGAAAGGAGATTGGGGGACAAGGAGCAGGACTCTTTCCCTGGCCTCACACCCAGAAGCTCCCCAAACAGAATGTGTTGTTGGGACTCTAATTCCCTTTGCCCTTGCCCTTGCCCTTGGTCTGGGGACTGGAGGTTAACTGTGCCTGTGTTTAGCACAGCACCCACGTTGTGTAGAGAAGCAGCTTACCCCATGCCACTGTGCCTCAACTTCTAACTTTAGAAAGAGCTGTGTCGAGTCCATTCTGAGAAGCACCAAAGCCGGTGCTTCCTACAGGTTCTGCTGGCAGAGTGGGCAGCCTCACTTTGCTGCTATTGCTGGCAGGGAGCAGCCAGATTTGTCGAGTGGACGTCAGCAGCTTGGAAGGGCATCCTGGCAACAGCGTGACACACTCCGGAGCAGTGGTGCTCCCTAGCACCCTGGCTGCTGAGAAGCCAGGATCCAGTGAAACCCATGGGGCCCCCCCCGACTCCAAGACAGAAATTCAGGGGGATCAGACTCTGAGTGCAAAGAAATTTCAGGAAGATCTCAATTTATCTCAATTATATTTTCCTTTTTAAGGATTCATGAGTGAGATGTTTTTAAAAGTCTGGAACTTAAAGTCTAAAACAGTTCTTTTAGTAAGTCCAAACAAAACAAAACAAAAAACCCATGAATGATAAGAACTCCGTCGTGTGGGCAGAACTTCCAAATCGACTTTGTATGTATCTTGTTGTTGTTGTTAGGTGCCGTCAAGTCGGTATCTGACTCATAGCGACCCTCTGTACAACAGGGGAAACACTATTGTCAGTGCTTCTCTGCTGTTCATAGGGTTTTCAATGGCAGATTGATTTTTGGGAGGGGGTTGCCAGGTCCTTCTCCCAAGCCTACAGCTTCTGGTGTTCCCAGGCAGTCTCCCATCCAGGTACTAACCAGGCCAGACCCTGCTTAGCTTCCGAGATCTGACGGGATCGGATGCCACAGGGCTATGGCTGCAGGCTTGTATGTATCTTAGGAATAAACAAATAAGCAAAAATATTGGGGCTATTGGGAGCCAGCTTTCTCACCATTGAAGAAAAAATATAAAGAAAAGGAGGGAAGCTAGAATAATCTCTGTGGTGTTGAATTGGATTTACAGGAATTAGAAGCATAAGTTCCTGATTCTTAGCATATAGGGGGAGTGGTGCACGCCAAAAATGTACACATACTTTAAGAGTTGTTATCTATGTATTAACTTTTCTAAGTTGAATTGAATGATGGTAGCAATGTGTACCATGAAGCTCCCTCAATTGATGGCATTAATCAAATGAATGCTAATGCCACCAAGCATACAATGCGTTCTTAAAACAAAAATGGCAAGTTTTTATCCTAAGATACGTATATATTTTTAAGCACTCTCTGTATACAGGTGGGTAGGTTTAAAAGTAAATATGAGTGTTATTGTTGTTTGCCCTTGAGTCGGGTCCGACTCATAGTGACCTTATGTACAGCAGAATGAAACACTCCCTGACACTGTGCCATGCCCGGCACTATGTCAATGCTTCTCTGCTACTTAGAGGGTTTTCAGTGACTGATTGTTTTGGGGGTGGCCTGCCAGGTCCTTCTCCCATTTTTGGAGTGCTGGGGATCAAACCCAGCACTCTACCATTTGAGCTAAACCCCAGCCCAGTGTGTGTGTTGTTGTTGTTAGGTGCCGTTGAGTCCGTATCCAACTCATAGCGACCCTCATAGGGTTTTTGATGGCTGACTATTTCGGGATTACCTTAGGAGTGGATTGCCAGGTCCTTCTCCCATTTTTGCGGTGCTGGGAATTGAACTCGGGACCTTAGAGACTGCAGCGCAGCGCTCTACCAACTGAGCTAAACCCCAGCCCAGTGTGTGTGTTAGTGTCTTACATTTCCTATCTGTAGAAACAGAGTGGCACTGAGCATCTCTGCTCCTCAGATCTGGGTTTTGGTGTTACCCTGCCTCATACTGGGAATTGAACCCGGGGCCTTGCGCACGCTAGGCAAGCGCTCTGCCTCTGAGCTACCTTCCCAAGACCAACAAGGCATTTTCTCTCTCCTGACTGTGTTACACCTCAGCCCTTTCCAAGGTGGGCAGAGGAGGGCACAGGCTTTTGCAATTTGCGATTTGTCCAAATGAAGCCAGGCAGTGAGCAGTGGAGAAATCCCGGCCATGGCCGTGGTGCCTCCACACCTACCCACTGATGAGTGGGAAGGGAGGGGGCTGTCTCGGCCTCTTTGATGTTTAGGCTCCCTGTTTCCCTCAAGGAATAAGGCTCCTGGCGGAGGGAAATAGCAGAACGAAGAGCATGGCTGTGGCATCATAGATTCCAGGGTCACCTACGCCCGGCCCCTGCTGCCTCGCTCCTGGAAGACCGTCACCAGGAACGCTGGCAGCAAGTTCATCCTCAACTTCACGGCTCACTGCTTTTTGAAAACATCATTGTGTTCTTTTTTCTCTTTTCTTTTCTTTTTTTTGGGGGGTGGGTACTGGGGGTTGAACCCAGGGCCTTGTGCTTGCATGCTCTGCAAGCACCGGACCACTGAGCTGCACCCCCAGCCCATTTTTTTTTTTTTTACTTTTTGAGGCAGGGTCTTGCTAAGTTTCACAGACTGCCTCTGGTCTCGAACTTGTGATCCTCCTGCCTCCGCCTCCCGAGCCCCTGGGGTTACAGGCGTGGGCCACAGTGCCCGGCCATTGTGTTCTTGAGAAAACACTTCTCTGCCACCCCGGTGGGAGTGTCCTCTCCGGCCTCCTTGTCCTGGAGCCCCAGGACAGTCTGTTGGGCTGTCTGACTTCCATGGCAGGCCATTCCCAATTCTCCCCACTCCCTCCATGCCAGGCCATCTGTCCCTGCACTGCCCACTCTCGGCCCTTTTAATAGCACTGGCTCTGGGAAGATGGTGTCTGGGGGGTTTCATAGCAGGCGCAGGGAAGGCCAGGCCAGTCTGGGACAGCTCAGGCATTCAGCTGGGGTCGGTGGCTAAGAGAGCCCTAATGGGGGAGTGTGCCCAGGTGGGGACCTGGGGTTGGATTAAGTGTGTAGCTGATGGAAAGGATGGGGGAGAAAAGGGGCCTGGCTGGGGAGTGGAGACTGTTCTAAAAATACAGCCCATCTGCGTGTGTTGGCTGGTTTCCTCGGAAACCACTGGGAACCAGGGCCCTGGAGGGCGTAGGGGCTTTGGGGTGTGGGGCCTGGGCCTCTCCTGTGCTCTGTGGGGCCACACCAGGCACACTTGTGAGTGAATCCCAAGCCAGAGTCCAGGGGGACCTGTGCAGCTGCACAGAGAGGTACATCCTGGAGGGCTGAGCTTCCTGCTGTGGGCCGCAGGGACGGCACCCCTGGAGGCCCCCAGCTGGCACCTGGCTGCCCTCCCGACAGAGCCCTCCCAGAGTGGGGTTCCGCCCGAGCCCTGCCAGCTGTCTCCAGTCACCCAGCTTTCTATAGTGAGGCCAGTGGGCAAGGGTGGCCAGGGACATCTGACCGACCAGTTGGTGGGGCCTGTCAGTCATCAGGGCAGAGGGGAAGGGCAGAGGACTTTACTCTGCAGACAGGCTAGAAATCATCATCATTATCATCATCATTATCATTATCATCATCTTCATTATCATAATGGAAACAAAGAAAACCCACACCACCAAATTAAAGAGTGGAGTGGAGTGGGGAGCTAGAAATAGGGTTGGGAAGGAAGGAGGGAGGAGCCCAGGAAGCCATCCGTGCCTCCTTCCAGGTCGGCGCCATGGTGGTACAGTGTGGCCACTGACCACCAGGCTAGGAGTCCAGCCCTGGCCCCACAGGAGCAAGTGATCAGACCTCTCAACCTCAGTTTCTCCACCTTCCTTCTCACCACAGTGAAATCAAATAACACAAGCAAGCACTGTATGGGCTGTGAAATGTTTTGCAAGAAAAAGGAGTCATCCCTGAGCTTCCACCAAATGGTCTTTTTAAAAATGCCTGTGAGCCAGGTGTGGTGGCGCATGTGCCTGTAATCCCAGCGGCTCGGGAAGCAGAGACAGGAGGATCGCAAGTTCAAGACCCTCAGAGGCAGTGTGCATAACTTAGTGAGACTCTGCTTCAAAAGGCAAAAAAATGGGCTGGGGGTGTAGCTCAGTGGTTGAGCACTTGCAAAACATGCAAGAGCGAGGCCCTGGGTTCAACCCCCAGTACCGCCAAAAAAAAAAAAAAAAAAAAAAAATGTCTGTGAGGGGGCAGGCACCAAGGGCACACCGGTAATCCAAGTGCCTCCCAAGGCAGAGGCAGGTTCAGGGCCAGAGGCAGCCTGTGGACCTTAGAAAGACCTTGTCTCAAAATAAAACAAAAAGGAGGGGGTTGGGGTGTGTCTTAGTGATGGAGCACTTGCGTAGCAGGTGCGAGGCCCTGGGTTCAATCCACCAGTACCGAAAAAAGAAACAAAAGTATGTGTGTGTGTGTTTGTTTTTATGTTTTGCTTTTTAAAAATTATTATTAATTTCAGATTGTACACCTGTAAACCCCAGTTTGCAGTCCTCTGCCCAGGAGTTGCGCCTGGAAAATTTATTTATTTTTTCTTATTTTTGAGACAAAGTCTTGCTCTGTAGCCCAGGCTGGCTTCAAACTCAGGATCCTCGTGCCTCAGCCTCCTGAGTGCTGGACTGACAGGCACCTCCCTGTCCTGGGAGTTTGGGATGTACATTATTACAAACTTCCTGTGTTTTTTGGTGGGACCATTAATATTTCTCGCACTTGGGATAAGACTGTTTATTTCTTTGGTATCTGCTTTTTCTATTGGTTGTGACATTTGTCCATGCTATTAAATAATCATAAATTAGCCGGGCGTGGTGGCGCTCGCCTGTAATCCCAGTGGCTTGGGAGGCGGAGGCGGGAGGAGCGCAAGTTCAAGACCAGAGGCAGACTGTGTAATTTAGCGAGACCCTGTTGCAAAAAGTCAATAAAATGGGCTGGGGGCACAGCTGAGTGGTCCAGTACTTGCAAAGCATGCAGGGGCGAGGCCCTGGGTTCAACCCCTAGTACTGGAAAAAAAAACCATAAGTTATTGAACTTCTGTATCTGATGAGCCTCTGATGGACATTCCCCCTGCACAAGTTTTTCTCTGTTGCAGATGGCATCCTGGTGAGCATTTCTAAAGCTAAGGTATTAGTTGCCTTCTCTGACTTCCTTAGGAAATTTCTTCCAGGGTGGAGATTGCTGAGTCTGATAGTCTGACTCTTTTAAATAATTTTAACTCATTTTGCAAAAGCAATTCATATTGCCAAAAGCAATATAAGAAAAGTGCTGGAGGCTGGGCGTGGTGGTGCATGGAGTCGGAGGCAGGAAATTGCAAGTTTGAGGCCAGAGGCAGCCTATGAAACTTAGTGAGACCCCCCTCTTAAAATACCAAGTAAAAAATGGGCTGGTGGGGGGTGGGAGTGGAGGAGATGGTTCAGAGGTTGAGTGCTTGCAAAAAGCATTCGTGAGGCCCTGGATTCAACTCCCCAGTACCTCAAAAGAAAAAAGAAAAAGAAAAGAGAAAAAGTGCTGGTTTTGACACTTACTTGCTGCCACTGCGAACGTTGCCAGTTCCATTGGCCAAAAAGAAAAAGCACATCTTACTTTATTTGAATTTTGTGAGCTTTCATGTCCTCGAACATTTTTCTGCGTACTACTTACTCACTGGCCAGCTTTAATTCTTTTATGAATGTCCAGATGCCATCTTTAGTGCATTTTCCTCTGGGTGCCTTCTGATTTCTGCCATCCTGAAATCCAAGGGAGGGGTGGTACCTACCGCCGGTCCTGGAAGAACCTTGGGTCCTGGGTCCTCTCAGTCTGTCTTCCTTCTGCCACTGCTGTCTCCTGCACACACACACACACACACACACACACACACACACACACACACACACACGCAGAGGCACACGTATGCACACCTGCGCCCTTTCTTCCTCTGAGGGTCAGAGGCCCGGGGTCTCCCAGGAACACCCAGCAGTGCGGCCTGGCCCCTTCTATCCTGTAGCTGTGGACTTGAGGTCCAGCACATCCCCTGCATGTGGCTTGAGACCCGCACCCCGTCCTTTGACATCATTCTCCCTGCTCCCGTGTCCGTGTCCTGCCCCACCCCCACCTCCCACCCAGGCTTGTCCTTCCTGCTCCAGGAGAGCCCTCAGCTCTGTTCCTCTCCAGCCTCTGTCCTCCAAAAACTCCACTTCCCTCCCAAGGGGCCTCCAAGGACCCTTCTGGCTGCTTCTGATCTGCCTTTGCCCTCCCTCCTACTTCTCAGGAAACTCAGGCCTTTGCTTGGAACTGTTCTGGGGATCATCACGTGTTGTTTTTCTATCTTTTTAAAACACGTTTTTGGGGTAGGGCACGCCTGGAATCCTGGAGACCCTGGAGGCGGAGGCAGGAGGATCACAGGTTCAAGGCCAGAGGCAGCCTGTGTAATTTAGCGAGCTCCTGTCTCAAGATAAAAAGTAAAAATGGGGCTTGGAGTGCAGCTCAGGGGTCGAGTGCTTGCAAAAAAAAAAAAAAAAAAAAAAGTATGCGCAGCACATGGGTTCAGCCCCCTTGTTAGGTGCCCTAGAGTTGTGTCCGACCGTAACCCATGAAGACCCTCATAGGCTTTTCCATGGCAGAAAGTGGGCTGCCAAGTCCCTCTCCTGCTTTTGCGGTCCTAGGTATCGAACCCAGGGCCTCAGCGCAGAGCAGCACTCTGCTAATTGAGTTAAACCCCAGCCCTCAGTCCCCTGGTGCCCGAAAAAAAAAAAAAAAAAAAAAAAAAAAAGAGCATATGACATTCCTTGAGCTAAACATGCAGTTTTGCTTTGCAGAAAGATCAGTGCAGTCCCCCGAGGCCTCTACCCCAGATGCCCTTCCCAACCGGGCTCTTGAGATCGGGGCCCAACCTAGCTCTCCCTCCTTCTCCTAGGGCTCCTGCTCCACGACGTGACCATGGCCGGGCTGCAAGAGCTGCGATTCCCGGAGGAGAAGCCGCTGCTCCGGGGCCAGGACGCCACCGAGCTGGTGAGTCAGCCCTTCGGGGCCCTGGGGCCGAGCGCCACCTTGTGGCGAAAGAGGAAACAGTGCGTTTTCCTGCGGCGTGGCCGGTGGTAATGGGCGGAGCCTCCCCCGCGCAGCCACCCTGAGCTGCCTCGCCCAGCGGCGTGTCACTTCTTTGAGAGTCCCTGCTGCCTGCAGGGCCAGCCAGGCTCACTGTGGCTTCGGCTGCCGTCCAGTCTGGCGCTGTGCGGGAGAGAGATCCCCTTGGAATGATGGAAAGTGTAGGGACGGGGCCACGTGGCTCACAGCTAGAACAGGGGGCCTTCCTGGCTCCTGGCTCTGGGGGACATCTGTTGTCGCCTCCAGCAGGAGCTGGGCGGCCTCCCCTGGCCCTTCCCGTGTTGCACAAGCTTCTGAAGCCCAAGAGCAAGGTCCACCGACAGTGCCACTAGGAGGCTCTGGATGCGGCATGCAAGGTCACAATTTTGTCCCAAGAGCCCCTCACTCCCAGCCTTAGGGCCTAGCTGCAGTTTCTTCTACTCCACACTTTCTTGCTTTGACACCCCAACCACTGTGACTTCCCCACCTCCCAGTGCCATCCTTCCCGTGACTGCCAGCTGCAATGCAGGAGAGGCTGTGGGTCGCCCAATGTCAGGTTTGGGGCATCTGGGCTGGGAGCCCGCCTAGCTCCTCCATCCCAGCCCCTCCCCTCCTCGGCCCGGGGTTCCCCACCCTGCCCACCCTCCAGCTCCAAGGAGGACACACCAGGAGCCACGGAGCTGCTCCCTTGGGACCACTCCCTTGGGGCAGTGGGGGTGAGGGTGGGGGCTCCCAGGGGTCCAACCACGGGAGGGAGTGCCCAGCCCTGCCGCCCGTGAGAAGGGCACAGTCTCAGCCTGACCATGGACCTTTGAGTTAATCGCTGAGCCCAGGGTTGTTTGAGGACAACCACGAGGGGCCAGCAGGTAAGCTGCCCACACAGCAAAGCCTCTGCGCTAAGTGCCCCAGATCCTGGCTGGCACCAGCATCTCTTGCCCGACACTTGCAGGGGCCTGGGCACTGCCTCCCCGCTCTGTCCTTGCTCCGGACAACCCTCTTAAAATGCATGCGTCACTTCTCTGCTTAAAGCTGGCCAGGGGCTGCCATCTCATTAGTTACAGCCGGGGTCCTTCCTGGGGAGCAGGGTGTGGTCCGTGCCAGTCTCCCCTCCCCCCACGCCCCTCTACTCCTTCTCCTGGCTTGTTCCTTTCCATCTTCCTGTTCTTGGCTCTTCCCTCCACCTGAAGGCGCTAGCCCAGGAATCCACAAGGCCTGGGGTCTAGCCTAGGAATTCCCAGGATCTCTGCTCAAATATCCCCTCCTATCATGGGGGGAGTGGGGAGGGGCCAGGACACGTCACAGTGGCAAGACCTTGTCTTAAAACAAGCAAGAAAGAACTTTCTGAAGTCTCTCTTTCCCACATGAGCCTATCTTTCAAGGTCTGTAAACAGAGACCTCTTGTGAGGTTCAGTGAGGGCGGATGGTGGCCCTCAGGGGCCCCTGTGTCCCATCACAAGTGCTGAAGTGGGTGGGCTACAGAGCTGCAGGCAAAGAAACGAAGCTGCAGGTGCTCGGATCCATCTGTGGCCCTGAGGCCCCTCCACATGGTGTGCAGAGCCGAGGGCATCTTGGCCCAGCACCTCTCGGGCCTGTGGGTTCCACTCCTCACTCAGCGGATCCCCTTTTTCCCCGCCCATCCTGACTCATGAGCCCACCTTTGCCTGCTCGTGACAGTCTGGCTCCGGCTTCCTTATGCTGCTGCTGGTCTCTCACTTCACCCCTGGCCATCAGGATCAGAGTTTGCACTATGACATCCTCACTCCTGGGTGAGGGTCTGCATTTTACCTGCCACCCACTAAGGACCCTGTTCTTTCCTTTTCTTTGTTTTCTTTTTCTTCTTCTCCTCTCCTCTCCTCCCCTCCCCTCCCCACTCCCTCTCGGCAGGACCTTCTTCCACCCATGGTCCCTGGGGCTCCACATCTGCTCATGTTTTCCCGCTGTTCCTTGGCTCTTAGATCCCATCCCTCCCATACTCCCCAGCTCCTGGGGTCCCCCACACCCCGAGAGCACACAGCACACCCTATCATTATCAGTCTCATCCTTTTTGCCCCATTCTGTGTTTCTCAAAACTGCCTCCTCCCTTTGTCTCTGAGATAATTACCCTCTTAAGATCTTGCCTGTAAAAGCTGCCCACACTTACTTTTCCAGCCCCTTCACACAAAGCCTTTGGGTGAGAAGACCACCAGTGGCCAGGCCCCGGCCCCTTCCTTGGGGGTTTCAGAAGCGGTGCCCCCAGGGCTTGAGTGAGTCAGGAGGGAAGGCCTGGAAAGCCAATCTTTTTTTCTCTTTCTCTTTTCTTTTCTCTCTCTCTTTTTTTTTTTTCCAGACAGGGTCTCATGATCTTCCTGCCTCAGCCTCCCGAGGGCTGGGCTTGCAGGTGTGCACCACCATGCCCGGCAAGGGTGCAGCCATTCCGTATGACACAGTCACAGGTTGCTGAAGCGTGGCTTCCCCTTCAGGTGTCACGGCCCCTGGCATCCTCTGATCTCCTCTACCCTAACCCCCTCCAGAACGCAGGTGGCTGGACTTTGCCTCATTTGGAGAAAACCCATCAGAATAACTGGTTGGCTCCTCGAAGCCTGGTGGCTGGTGACAGGGAGCGCTCCTTGCTGCCCGGCAGCAGCGAGTCCCTTCCCTTACCACCCTCCACAAGCGTCCTGCCCCTGATTTGGTTGCTGTTGATTCCACAGAAGAAGTGACAGCATAGCGAATCCAGGCTGGGAAGGCACAGGGCAGAGCAGCGGCCAATCCCAGCCTTCTCATTCACTCTTCCCTGACCGTGAGGCTCGGGGGCTGCGAGGCCTGCCTCGGGCACCCAGTTTCTCCCAGGGGAACAGAGAGGTTTCCAGACATGTGGAGTGGTGGCGAGGGAGGCCTGCAGCTCTGCCTTACCTAGGTGGGTGCTGCTCTGGTCACCAGATCCGTTTCTTAACCCGGGCCTAAAGTGGCTAGGTCAGAGCTGGCCCAGCTGCCTGATTGTACAACAGGGAGACAGAGACCCAGAAAGGGTGGGTCACAGCCCAGAGCCACTTGCAGAATGTCTGAGCACTGCCTGGCAGTTCTCTCGGGTTCAGGCCTGATCCTCTGCCCTCCATCTGCACAGAGTGTGGGTGCCCGCTGAGCCTTGGGCCGCTCATTGATAAAGCCTGATTCATCCAGATTGGTCTGTGTTTGGGAGCCCGTTCTAGGCCCAGCTTCGAGCTGAGGGTACAGCCAGATGTGTTCCTGCCCTCCTGGCAGCTGGAGTCCAGTGGCAGAATCGTGAACTAGTCAAAGATGCTACTACCAGCCAGGGGTGGCGGCGCTTGCCTATAATCCCAGAACCCAGCAGGCTAAGGCAGGAAGGTCATAAATTCAGGACAAGCCTGGGCTGCACAGTGAGACCCTGTCTCAAACAAGTGAACAAAACAAACAAAACCAAACAGCAAAGTGGGTATGGTGGTTACTCGTGTAATCTCAGCACTGGGGAGGCTGAGGCAGGAGGACTGTGAGTTTAAAGCCAACTTGGAACAAATAAATAAGTAGCAAGTTCCAAGCCAATGGAGCTACACAGTGAAACCCTGTCTTAAACAAGAAAAACAAAATGGAACAAACAAAAAATCCTTACTCCTTAGTGTCCCACGTGCCAGAGCATTTGGGAGCACAAAACAGGCAGGACATGAGGCCCCAACAGTGCCCAACAGCATGCAGGTTTGAAAAGTGTGCATGGCTTCCCCTGGGCGGGCCTCAGCCATCCTCCCTGCTGTGGGCGTGACAGTCCTGCCCACCTCTTCCCTCTTTCTCCTGCCTCTGCACTGTGCCCTGAGAAATGTCTATGGGGGCAGGAAGGCAAAGTGACCCACAGCTAAGGTTTGGAGGCAGAAATCCCACCACTCTCTGACATTGTGACCCAGCCCTCTGAGCCTCACCCATCCCATCTATAAAGTGGAAATCTTAGCACTTGAAGTTGATAAGCTCACAGACTCTCAGTATGTGGTACTTGGTAAGCCGTTGGCCACTTTTGTTAACATTAACATAGACTGGGGATCAGAAAGCCTGTCTGCCCCGGGCCCCATGGCCAGCCAGCACTAATGTGCCTTCCTGTTTGCCTTCCCCTAGGAGAACCCTGACACCTTCCTCTCCGCTGTGGACACAGACTGGAAGGTAGGTTGAGGCTCAGCCTCCTGAGGTGTGGGACCCACAGCTAGCTGGCCCCCTTTCCTCACCTGGCCAGGCGCTAGAGGAAGGTCACAGCCCTTTTGTGTGTCCCAAGTCTGGAGTGACCATGTTTAGGCACCCTGTGGTCTCAGGGCCACCCCCACTGCCCATGGTGTCTCTGCCCACCCCCTGCCCAGTGGAGAGAGGCCTGAGGAAGGAGGTGGCTGGACCCTCACGAACAAGACAAGAAAGGGGAAGGGGGTCTGGGGTTGGCGAAGATGGAGAAAGGAGCAAAGGATGCAGTCATCTGAATCAGCATTTTCTGCCCCTGAAAGCCAGGGTGATTCCAAAATAGCTCCTGTTGCCATAGCAGCGGTTGCCTGGACAACCATGTCCTCTTTAGTTTGAGGCCAGACTTTATGAGAACTGAACTTGCTCTTTGTTTTTCTTCCCCCCATGAAGACTTTGCTCACTTTGCAAGCCATTTCTCCCCCCTGAGTCCTCAAGTGACCCCTAATTTCCAGATGTCAGAAAATGTCTAATGGCAGACACTGGGGGAGGCTCGCTGACCTCCTGGACCCCTCTGGCCATCCAAAGGTGCCCAGCGAATCCAGCCCCTTCCTCCTGGCTATGTGGAGGTGGCCCCCAGGCCACTGCTGGGCCTCGATTTGGGCCAGTCTCCTAGCCTCATGACGAGAGCTGCCTCACCCACTGGCTGCAGGGGTGACCGCTAGAGGGTGGGGCTGCCTGTGGCTCCTCCCCCTCTGAGCTCAGCTCGCTAGGGAGGATGAGGATCTGGGCCTGTGTGTTGGTCCTCTGGTCACGCGCCTCTTCAAGGACAGGAGAGAGGCTTCAGGGCAGACCACGTGCACATGTCCAGGTCCCCAGGGGATGCCATCTCCAAACACAGAGGGCCGTGAGCTGGGAGGAAATGGTGGGGTTTGGCAGTGGGGGACTGAAAGGGGCCCAGGAGGAGCGATTGGCAGGCGATAGCCTGGAAATGGCCCCACCTGGTTGGAAGGGACAGCTGGAGGTCAGCAGGCATGCCAGGCCTGGGAAGTCTCTGTTCTGTGCTCCAAATGAGGGTGGGAGTATACGAGCAAACGGTCGCCCTGGAGGAGGGGGCTGTGGAAATGCAATCCCAGAGCAGCCAGCTGCTCTGGTCCCACAGTGGGCGTGGGAAGTCCAGGCTGTGATGCTGACGGCCCAGCACCTGCCCAGGGCCCTGGGGAGTGGAGCAAAGCTCTGAGGTCACGAAGGAGGTCCTGCCACAGGGGTACTGATTGCTTCTGCAAAGTCTCTCTCTCTGCCAGCTGAGTCCTCCCAGCAGCAGGCGGCCTAGGCCCAGGGCAGCTGGCAATGGCAGTTGGGACCCTGGTTGTTTTTGTTTGTTTGTTTGTTTTGCGGTACTTGGGGGTTGAACCCAGGGCCTCGCACATACTTTGCAAGTGCTTTACCACTGGACTGCACCTCCAGCCCATTTTTTACTTTTTATATTGAGTCAGGGTTTTGCTAAATTACGCAGGCTGCCTATGGCCTGGAACTCATGATCCTCCTGCCTCAGCCTCCCAAATCACTGGGATTACAAGCGTGCACCACCGTGCCTGGAATAAGGGACCCTAGTTCTCAAGATCCTTTGCTTGGTGAGGGGCAGCATGTGTTAAAGGCATCTTCCTGTCTACCCCAGTTATACTATATAGAGACAGCTTGCTTGCTTGCTTGCTTGATTTATTTATTTATTTATTTATTTATAAAAACATCTACAAAGGTGGCTGCTGTCTTGGCCAAGGCCAGGCAGGGATGTTTATCCCCCACTTCACACTGGCAGGTGATGTCGCTGTCTCTGGCCCAGGGGAGGCAGCGGGGGGTGGGGAGAGCCCATGAGCACCTGATGGACCTGGATCCAGGGCTTGCCCTGCCTGTTATGGACTCCTTGGCTCCAATGGGAGTCCTGCACTCAGTACCTCATTTGTGCTGTGACCCAGGCCACTCCAACATCCCAAGTACTTATAAGGTAATTTGTTGTTAGGTGCCGTTGAATCGCATCTGACTCTTAGCAACCCTCATGGGGCTTTCAATGGCTGATTGTTTGGGGATTGGCTTATTCGGGAGTGGACTGCCACATCCTTCTCTCATTTTTGCGGTGCTGGGAATTGAACCTGGGTCCTCAGAGGGTACAGAGCAGGCGCTGTACCAACTGAGCTAAACCGCAGCTCTATCAGGTGATGATGATGATGTTGTTGTTGTTGTTAGGTGCCATCGAGTCGGTATCCGACTCATAGCAACCCTACGTACAACAGGCAAAACACTATTGTCAGTGCTTCTCTGCTGTTCATAGGGTTTTCAATGGTGGATTATTTTTTGGGAGTGGGTTGCCAGGTCCTTCTCCCAAGCCTACAGGACCTGGTGTTTCCAGGCAGTCTCCCATCCAAGTACTGACCAGGCCTGACCCTGCTTAGCTTCCGAGATCTGACAGGATTGGATGCCACAGGGCTATGGCTGCAGGCTATCAGGTGACAGTGTCCGTGTATCCAGACAGACACCTGAATGAGGGACTGTGGCAAGTGGCCACCAGAGCACACAGTCAGAGCCAGACTTTCCAGGTGTGATGCTCAGTTCTGTGCTCTCCAGCTGTGTGATATTGGGCAGGTCACCAAACTTCTCTGTGCCTTGTCTGCCTCATTAGAAACAGGATAAAGTGAGGTGATGTGTAAAGTGCTTGAATAGAGCCTGGCACGTGGGAGACGGTCTCATCAGTGTTGGTGCCTCTTAATTTTGTGACCTTGGGCCCAGGGTGCATGCATGCTCACCAGCCCCACTGCTTAGTAGCTGGGTGGGAAAATGACCTGACCCCTCTGTACCTCAGTTTCCTCGTCTTCTCTCACGGGCTAATGAGGACTGTCTGTGGGAGAGGTTGGGGAGCCTGAGCACAAGGGAAGATCAAATCCTTGCCCAAGGACCCAGCTGCAGGGAGGACAGGCCTTGGACCCAGGTTTGTGCATCTGCAGCCGGTGAATTGGGCAGAAACGGGTGGCTTTCAGTCAGCTTCTCACCTGGGTCCCCCCTGGGGGGCGAGGCCACTCAGAGGGCAGAGGTGGGACTGGAGGAGGCGTGGGTGGGGTCTGTGAGGAGCAGGCCTCAGTGGCAGGACTCTGAGACAGAGCCTGAGTTGGGCGGGACTTCCGGGCTGCCTCTCCTGCCCAGGCTTCTCCTGGGCCACGTGTCTGCAGAAAAGGGAGCTGGGGCAGGATGGGAGGGGCGGAGGACTCTGATCTGCACCCCTGCTGCCCTGGGGGGTGCAGGGCAAGCACTGGGCTCGAGGTCAGAGGCAGGGCAGGGAAAGCTGAGGATGTGGCCAGGACTCGTGCACATGGCAGGGCTGGCCAGGTCACTGGGTGCCAGGGCTGGGGCACCACTGCCTTCCCTGGGGGCACCCGCCAGCGTGCAGGCCTGTCAGCACAGACTGGGACGGGCGGCGTGTCCCTCACCAAGACAGAATGGGGGCATGGCTGCCCAGTGCCCGCCCTGCTCCCTGTGTTCCTGGTTTTTCAGCCCTGGGGCTCCCTCCTCGGTCACCTCCCTGGCCTATTTCTTCTCCTCGCTGCCTCCCTGGCCCCCTTCTCCTCTGTGTTCTCCAGCTGTGCGCCTTGGGTCGCTTGCCACCCAGATCCTCGCTTCCCAGGGCTGTGGAACCAGAGATGACTTGAGCTCCAGGCTGGCCGGCTTCGAGACAGAGGCCAATCGGCCTCCTGTGCCTTGTCCTCCCCGTGGTGGCCTTGAGCCCCTTGTAACAGAGTGGGGTGAGGGCAGAGCTGGCTGGTGTCCACTACACCCCTGCTCCTGTAGTCTGCTGGTGCCCTTGGCCCCAGAACCCCCTCTGTGCAGGGTCCCAGGGGGAACAGACCCCAGCCAGCTGCCTGAGGCACGTGATGCCCCGAGTTGCTCTGCAAAGCAGTGACATTCCCTCCCCCCAGCTCGCTCAAGGTTAAGAGACCCAGGCCTTTCTGCTGGGGAGCCTGTCCCCAGGATGCTGGCCTGAGGCCCTCTCAGGCCCTCCGTGCTCCTAGGGGTTGGGTTAGCGGCTCCGCCTGTCCCGGGAAGGCCTGCATGCCCTGCCCAGCCCCGCATGGCTGTGCGTGTCTGTGAGAGGCGCCCGTGTGCGTGGCCCCAGCTGCTGTCCTCCCGGTCCGTGTGCAGCTGCAGCCGATGGAGGGAGCCCGGGGTTGAGAGCGGGGGAACGGCAGGGGCTGGGGACCATCAGGATGCTGTTGCTGGGGCGGGAGGAACAGGAGCGAGGCTGGGATGAGTGAGGGCCGCAGAGGCCAATTGGAGCCTGGTTCGTCTCCCGACAACCAATCTGGGAGCGGGGGCGGGGCGAGCCAGCGGCTTCGCAGAGCCCCCGCGGGGAGGGGCCGCCCGGGCCCAGCCGCGTCGGTATAAATGGCCTAGGAGCCGAGCCCCATCGCAGAGCCGCGGCCTCCCAGCCGAGCTGCCCCCTCCCTCCGGACCCCGGTGACTCAGGCCTTTGTTTGCCCTTCCCGGCGGAGCGAGTTCCTTCCCGCGGCAAGATGCCGGAGTGCTGGGATGGGGTGAGTGAGGGGCTGGGGGCAGCACGGTGGGCGGCGAGGCCGGGCATCCTCGGGACCTGGAGGGGAGGCAGGGCATCCCGCTGCCCACGTCCTCGGCAGCTCTGCCTTCAGTTGTCTTTGCTCTGGAGGTCACTGAGGCAAGGCCAGAGGGCTCCCGTCTCCCCGCTGACCCTGGTCTGCAGGGGATTGGGGGGCAGCTGCTGGTCAGACCTTGGGGGGTGGCTAGGGCCGGCAGGGGCAAAGTCCTTGCGGAGCGGAGTGAGTGCCCTGTGGCCCGTCGGATTGCCTGCATGGACCCGTCTGCCAGGCTGTGCTCGCCCCGCTGACCAGTGTCCACTCTCTAGGCGCTTGGGACCCCTCAAACCCGTGGGCCCCCGTGGGCTCGTTCCCAGCGTGTCCGGCGCTGTGTCTGCAGGGTCTGTCCCTGTGGGGATTGTCTTGAGTGTTTGCTCGGCTGCAGCAGAGCTGTCCAAGGACAGGCAGCCTCCCTCCTCCTCAGGAGGGGCCTGCGCGCCCCCGAGGCTCTGCAGTGCCAGCCGGGTGGAGGGGCAGGGTCTGGGCCTTCAGGCAGAGGCCTCTGCAGGGGCGGAGACAGAGGGTGCCCGTGCCTTATTTTGTAAGTTGAAGAAGGCAACCCTGGAGCAGTGAGCAACAGGGCTTGAGACTCCCACCCCCCAGGCACCTCCTCCTGCCCTTGATGGGGAGCAGCAGGCACCCCGGCCTTGAGCTGTCTTCCTGGAGGAGGAGAGGGGAGGGCAGACCTGCCCCTAGCGCTGCCTCCCTCCCCTCCCCTGCGCCTGCCCCTCCCCGGGGGTCTGCGGGTCACTGGGTCTTGCGCGTGGAGGGAGGCTCGCGCCCACCCTTGCAGACACTGGCCTCCGAATTCCCGATGCCTCTGATGGAAAGCATCGCCCCCCCGGCCACCACCCCTGGTGTGCCGAAGCCCAGCTCGGACCCCCCACCCCCCAGTCCTCAAGGTCACCTGCGAGGGGACACAGACAGGCTGCAGGGACGTCAGAGCTCGGTCCCCTCCCTTGCAGCCTGCCGCATCGCGTCTGCCTGCACCCACCTGGAGGCAGGGCTGGGCTCTGACGTCACCGGGAGCCAATGGGAGCGCCCTACCCTGGGAGCTGAGGTACCCAGCAAGTGCAGCACTGCGGCCCTGGGTGTCCTCCCCACCCCCTTGCCCCAGCCTGGGCAGAGATGGGTCTGACGAGGGCTGAGGGTCGGGTCAGAGGAGGGACAGATCTTGAGAGGGTTCAACCAAGGTCACCAGGTCCCGCTGGACGGGCAACGTGCCAACACGCGGCCCCTGGGGGCTGCCCAGACCCAGCCTTTCTCAGCCCGGGAGGTGCGCTCTCATGGAGCCAGCTCTGTGCTGATGGCACCTGAGAATGGGGACTTGGGCAGCTGAGAGCTGAGAGGTTTTCAGCTGAGCTGAGCTCAGCTCAGCACCAGGCTGAGAGGGCCAGAGGGGGCCTCCTCAGCCGTGGAGGGCAGACACCCCCTCACACACAGCTGTGGAGGGTGAACGTCTGGGTTTGGAGGGGTCTTGGGTCTTGATGTGTGCTAGGCAGGACAAGCGTGGACCCTGCCCCAGAGAAGTGGCCCTTCGCTGCAAACAGCAGGGTCACCCTGGTCCTGTGCGTCCTTCAGCCCTGCCCCTCCCTCCAGAGCTGGGAGGACAGTGTAGGGACCCGTGGGGACTGCGGCAGAGCCTCCAGCCATGGACACACAGCCGTGGAAGTGCTGCCTGCTCAGGAGGTCCTGGGTGGAACTTGATCTCTCTTTCAGAAAACTCAGCCCTGGCCCCTGAGGCAGCACCTGTTCCTACCTCCTAGGCTCTTTCTGGGCTTGATGGTGGGCAGTTGTCTTCTCCAGTCCTGTTTCTTCCTGTGGAGGAAACTCTGTCGCTGGCTTGGGTCCAGTGAGGAGCAACTGAGCCCACATAGGAAAAGCGTCCAGTCTGTGGCTGACGAGGAGAAAGTACTCCTTGGGCTGATGGGCCCTGGGAGAGGACAGCCTGGGAAGGCTGTGTTGGGCCTGTCCTCGCCTGGAGGATTGCAGGGAGTGCAACAGGCCTCCCTGCAGAATGGGGCTCCCAGGGTGTGGCACCCCTTCATCACTCCCCGCTAGAGCGACAGCCCTGGACAGGGGTCCTCTGAAACCAGCCCCTGAAAAACCTTCTGCCATGCACATCGCCTTTTTCTGAGCCCAAGTGTCCCTGTCTGGAAAGTGGGACTCGGGTTCCTCCTCCCTGGCACATGTCTGGTGCTTGATCACTCACCATTTCCTTTTTGTCCTTGACCCCAGCCCCACCTCCATCTCTCTGGGCCACCAGCTTCCGTCCCCAGAGCTCCTCATGGGACAGAGCAGGGCTGTTTATTGCACTCTCTTGATCGAGGACCCAGGAATGAACAGTTTGCAAAGGGCCCGGGCACGAGGGCACCTCTTCAAGGCTCAGGGGTGCCCAAGCCCAGCAGCCCCCTTTCAGTGTCCTCTCCATGTGGCTCAGGCAGAAGAGGCTGAGATACTGAAGTGACGTGGCCTGCTCAGAGTCACCCAGTAAGGGGCAGAGCTGGGTCCTCTTAAAGGATGAAGGACTCTGAGCAGCAAAGGCACCGGCATGAACTCAGGAGGACCCTGGAGCAGGCACTGTAGAAGGCCTTGGGGTGCATGTGGTGTCTAACAAAGAGCCTTCTGAGGGAGGCCTTGGGGATGCTTGGCCCACGGGGAAAGGTATTCGTAGTGGAAGGAACAGAACAGCGTGAACAAGAGCCCAGGGCAGGTGTACAGGTTGGGGAAGAGCCCGGCTGGCCTGGGGGTGTTTTCTGCAGCTTCTAGGCTGGGCTGCTGTGGCCGGTCCCCTCCAGGCAAGGAGCCCTCAAGGGTTCCGAGTTGGGGAGGGACTTGGCTGAGGTGGCAGAGGTGTCCTGGAGGGGCTGCAGCCAGGTGGAGAAATCTGGCCTCCCTGGTCCCTGGAGGGCTGAGTGCAGCTCAGGGCCTGGGCAGTGGCAGCACAACCCACGGGCTGGTTTGCAGAGGGGACCAGAACTTTCCATGCAGTTGGTGGTGTCCGTGCGCTGAGTGTCCCTGGACATGGTGCTCCATCAGCCTGTTCTCTCCGAGGGCAGCTTGGGGTAAGGAAAGCAGGACCCCTGGCTGCAGGACCCCAGTGCAAGGCTAGCAGCCCTCAGGCTGCCCCACCACTTGCTCCCCAGAAGAGCCAGGTGTGGGGCCTGCTCAGTGTCCAGCACTGTCTCTTCTAGGAACATGACATCGAGACACCCTATGGCCTCCTGCACGTGGTGATCCGGGGTTCCCCCAAGGGGAACCGCCCAGCCATCCTCACCTACCATGACGTGGGCCTCAACCGTAAGTGCAGCCCAGCCTCGTTCCGCCGTCCCTGCCTCCGATCTGCCAGAGCAGGGAGGCCTCCCGTCTCCTCCTGCAGGGCCTTGAGGATCCCTGCTCGCACTTAGCTCTGTGGCTCAGCCACTGGCCTCAGCTTCCTGGCGGGGCCCTGAGGCTGACCATGCCTGCCTGGCCCTGCCACGGCCCCCAGGCCTCCCTGCAGCCCCTGCCCTCCGCACGGCCCACTGAGAGGTGTGTCTTTGCAGACAAGCTCTGCTTCAACACCTTCTTCAACTTCGAGGACATGCAGGAGATCACCAAGCACTTCGTGGTGTGCCACGTGGACGCCCCGGGACAGCAGGTGGGGGCGTCGCAGTTCCCGCAGGGGTAGGTGCCCCACATCCCTTCTGCGGTCCCCGACCCTGCACCCTAGCCTCACTGGGCCCTGACCTCCCGCTCTGCCCTCAGATACCAGTTCCCGTCCATGGAGCAGCTGGCGGCCATGCTCCCCAGCGTGGTGCAGCACTTCGGGTGAGACGCTCGCGCCTCTGTCCTCCAGCTGACAGCTGTGGGCTGTGGGTGGGGCCTGCTCAGACTGGGTTTCATGGGAAGCGGCACCCCCAGCCCAAGAGTGACCAGTTGTACTCTGCACCAGGTTCAAGTACGTGATTGGCATTGGCGTGGGAGCTGGAGCCTATGTGCTGGCCAAGTTTGCAGTGAGTCGCCTGCCCCGTCCCAGAACCCAGCTCCATCCCTTGGACCCTTCAGCTGCAGGGGACTTTCCCTGCTCCTTCTGCCTCTTCTCCCCTAACTTCCTCTTCGCTTAGAAAAGCATTTTTCTTTTTTCCCTGCTAGGATTAACTTTAAAGAAAAAATAAAAAAGATGTCACTTCCCCATGTTTCCTCAAAAGACTATTAACTATAACTTGCTTAACTGCCATCCTAAGCCAAAATTTCTATCACCAACGTACTATACAACTGATGGTCCTTCCCACTAATTACAGATTATCCTTCACTAATTAAGGAACATCTGCACACAAGTAAGCTTTTAACAAAAAATTACACTTACAATAAGGTTGTAAAGTTTAAAGAGAGGCACACTTCAAAAACGTTCCAGGCAGGAAAGCATTTCTTCTCCAAAAACAAACATTTTTAGGGTTCAAAGCTTTTCTTCAGAAATAAAGAATCAAGAACTTTCAACTCATGTTGGGATTCCAGCACTTCACCATTGTGTTAACTGTTGACTCCTCCATGCCACTCAGACAAACTGCACAGGGCAATAGAATGGTAGGCATTGTGGCCTGTCCTCCCTACGCATGAGCCAACGGTTGAACAGAAAAGACAGATCTCTTTCCCAATATTTAACACGAAACAGGCTTTGAAAAGGAATTCTTAATTTACACTGCAAGGGCTTCATTTTCTAGAAAAGCAAAGAAACCACAGATTTGAGATTTTAAGATGTTTAATACTCGATTTTGCAGCATCACCTCCAACGACATATTAAAAGGGGCTGGGGTGTAGCTTAGTGGTTGAGCACCTGCCTAGTGTGTGGGAGGCCCTGGGTTCCATCCCCAGCAGCGGGAGGCCAAAGCAATGGCCATCAGTGGCATCTTGAAGACTTCACAAAGCATTTCCACCACCTCTGACCTTCTGACCCATCTGTGAGACAGGTGGGGCCAGAATTTACAGCCCCTTTTGTCGGTGGGAAGAAGGGGCTCCCTGGGCCCATCTCTCCTTCTTTGCCCAGCTCTTTCTCTCTCCCTGAAGCTCATCTTCCCCGACCTGGTGGAGGGACTAGTGTTGATGAACATCGACCCCAACGGTAAAGGCTGGATCGACTGGGCTGCCACCAAGGTGGGCCACCGGCTGCCCCCCAGGATGGGTGGGGACCCGGGCCCAGAGGGGCGGCGCTCATGCTGGCTTCCTGCCCTTGCAGCTCTCGGGCCTGACTAGCACTTTGCCAGACACGGTGCTCTCCCACCTCTTCAGCCAGGTAGGGGTTGGGGCTTCTGCGGAAGGGGTGGCCTCAGACGGAAGCTGGGGCCTGGACTGGGGCGCACCTGGCAGGGTGGGCCCATCTGCCGCCCTGTCCCCCATCCCAACCAGGAGGAAGCGGGCGGTGGTCACCCGGCCTCAGACCTGTCTCACTCCATGCACAGCCCCTTGTCACCCACGGTGGCGCAGTATCCCAGACGGATGGGGATGCCACCCCCACCTCCCCCTACCCTCTACCACCACCCCGCTGGGGGTGGCTCCAGGGGGACACCCACAAGTCCGCTCCGAGCGGAGCCCCGGCCTTGGGTCCGTGCGCTCCCTCCATGCCCCTCCCATCCCCTGGGCCCAGGAGGAGCTGGTGAACAACACGGAGCTGGTGCAGAGCTACCGGCAGCAGATCGCGAACGTGGTGAACCAGGCCAACCTGCAGCTCTTCTGGAACATGTACAACAGGTGCGGGCCGGCCGGGGCGGAAGGGCGGGGCCAGGCTAGGGGTGTGGCCAGGCAGGGCGCGCCACAGTTTGTAGCTGAGCCAGGTACCGAGTCTGGGGGAGAGGTGGCTTCCTTCCAGAGTTGCAGCTTCCTGGGGGGCTGAGGAGGAGCAGGGCTTTGGACGGTGGTCACTGGGAGGTGGTAAGGACACATCTGACCCCTAGCTGAAGCCTTGGTGCTGACCTCCGTCAAGTGGGGAGGTCGGATGCGGTCCTGAGTTTCCAGCTATGGTCTTTGGAGCCCTTTGGGGGCTTCTCCTGTGGGGTAACAGCCCCGTTTCCTTTGCAAATATTTACTAAGCACTTGCTGGAAAAACAGAGAACAAGAGAGCCATGTGCAAATAGTTAGCACCTGCTGTGTGCCTGGTGCTGGAAAACAAGCTAGAATGAGAACCCTTCCAGCAGCGGACTCTCCCAGGATGGAAAAGGTGGTGCAGACCCTCTGAGGGGGAGGGGAGCAAATCCTGAGCACCTGGAGAGAGGGCCCGAGGGAGGGGGTCCCCACGGCCTCTGTTTGTGCAGAGCTGGCGCACAGCTGCGTTTTACCAGCTGCAGTGTTGGGTTCGGGGGCCCCTCATCCAGTCCTGGGATGCCAACCTTTACCTCTGTCCCTTCCCCCGCAGTCGCAGAGACCTGGACATTAACCGGCCTGGCACAGTCCCCAATGCCAAGACACTCCGGTGAGTGACCACTGGCCCTCCAGGCGTCACCTGCCTCTGCCCCCACAGCCAGATCAGACAGCCCTTTCTTTCTGTGTCTGCAGCTGCCCTGTAATGCTGGTGGTCGGCGACAACGCGCCTGCTGAGGATGGGGTGGTGAGTGCGGAACCGTCCTGACTGACCGTGGGAGGTCGGAGTCAGGCCGCTGGGAGCCTGGCCGGCGGGGCCAGCTGTGGGTGCAGCCCACGGAGCCTTGGGGAAACGCGCTGGATGGTGGCTTCCCATTTGCTTCCTTGAACTGTGCCAGGCATCAGCACCTGGTCATCCTGTTCCTGCTGGGGAATGGGCCTGGGACGGGGCAGGAGCTGGGGCCAGGGCCAGGCTGCCTGCCACCGCCACCCGGGCTCTGTGCACTTCAGGCCCAGAGCCTAACATCTCTCTTTCCCCTGAAACGTGATCAACCCCTTAGGGAGTAAATGATTGACATGTGCAAGGCACGGGCTCCTGGGACTGCCCAGGCACCCCAGCGTTTGGGGGCCTTATTGCACCTCCCGTGTTGGAACTCTGGCAGCCAGAGGGTGGGTGCCCATCAGCACAGAGTTGCCAGGAGGCTCCAGGGCCCAGAAGTGCCCAGAGTAGCCCTGTGTGCCCAGATCTTCTGGTACCCGCCGGGGGGGGGGGTTGTAAGAGCGGGGTGCGGTCTGTGCCAGACATCTCCATCCCAGCAGGGCCTCAGAGTCCCCCGCTGACCCTCAGCACCCTCTCCCCTCCCTGCCTGGTTCCTGTGGCCCCGGCTTACCCAGACCCATCCTGTCCCATTCCTGCAACTAGGAGGGTGTCTGGGGGTCTCACACCCCTCCAGGGCCCACTAGCTGATCTCCTAGGGGTTTGGGGAGCCCTGGTTGCAGAAGGCCTGCGGAGGCAGCCTCTTCCAGGCCCTGGCCTGCACCTGCCTCCCCCGCCTCCCCTGGGCCCAGATCCTCCTCAGCCATGGGGCAGGAGGGTGGGGCTCGGGTGCTGCTGCAGCTGCTCATTGTCCCCAGGTCGAGTGCAACTCCAAGCTGGACCCAACCTCCACGACCTTCCTGAAGGTGAGCCCGGCCTCCCCACCCCCAGACAGTGCCCCCTGGGCTGGAGAGAGCGGTCATCAGAGCCGGCCAGGTGCGGGCTGCTCTGCTCACCCTGTTGCCTCCCTTGCAGATGGCAGATTCCGGGGGGCTCCCTCAAGTCACGCAGGTGAGACGTGGCCCTCCTGCCTTTGTACCACCCTGGGGGTCTGAGGGTGCACCTAGGGGGAGCGAGGGAGCCCCCCATCCCACACAGCCAATCCAGGTGTGCACCTGTCCCGCCCTCCCGCAGCCAGGGAAGCTGACAGAGGCCTTCAAGTACTTCCTGCAAGGCATGGGCTACAGTGAGTACCCTCCCCATCCGGCGGGGCGCAGCCTGAGGGTGAGTGAGCCCTGGGCTCCTCCCCAGCCTCCATCTCCACCCTGAGGTGCCCATTCCAGGCTGGACTCAGCTCTCCTGTGCCTGGGCCGGGCCTGTTTGGGGGTCCAGGGCCTGGGCTGGGTCCTGCCAGGGAGGCTTGCTTGAGGGGAGTCACCCACCCCCTTTGTCGCAGATGGAGGGTGGCACCCAGGGGCATTATAGGAGTGGGCTTGGAGTCTGAGGACTAGGAAGGTACAGGGCACCAGCTGAGTGTCAGAGAGCTGAGGGCAGCCAGACCTGGGGGAGGCAAGCTTGAGGCTTCTTAGGACACAGCAGCCATGGGGTGGCACTGACTGCTGTCCCTCCCCATACTTTCCATTGGGCCACAATGACAAGACTGCAGACTGTGCCCATGAGCCCCCCAACGGACACACAGCTCTGACTCCCATGTGCCCCTAGGCCTCTGACCCCTTCCCCTGCATACACCTGCTGCTTTGGCATTTCGCCAGCCTCCTCTCCCTGGATTTGGTTTTTCCTCCAGGCTTCAGCCTCTGGAGCGTGTACAGCCTTTGGAGGGCAGTGGGGGCAGCCTGGGGGGAGGCTGGGGGTGGAGCCAGGCATGGAGCTCCTTGGCCTGCCAGCCTCTCTGGGGAAGAGGGCAAAAGGAGGCCGAGGCTGACGGGGAGGCATCGCTGGGGCTCCGAGGCTGGGCCTGGTGCCCGCAAGGAGCTCCGTGAACCTTTGTGAGATGACAGCGAGCAACATCTGTGGGAGCCCGGGGGCCCAGGAGTCGGGAAGGACTTTGGAGGTTGCACAGGCCTCCCCCACTCTGTATGTGGGGAAACTGAGGCTCAGCAGAATGGTGAGGGTGCTGGGAACAGAATGTGGGAGGGAAAGGCCTTGTGGGCATGGAGCCATGGCCCTACCCCGGTTGGAGACGTGGGGAGATGCGAGCGCCACCTTGCCGGCTGTCTCCCTGGGCCAGCCTGCGATCCTCCTTGCTCCGGGGTCCTCCAGTGGCAGCAGCAATGGGCTTTGTGAGGCTGGGCTCTCGCCGGGCCCTGTTCCAGCCCTCTCTGTGCTTGCCTTTTGTCTCCCGTCCTTGGTGCATCTCCATGCCCTCGCCTGACCCAGCCCCGAACCTCACTGTGTTCTGTCTCCCCTGTCCCCACCCCTCTCTGCTGTCTTCTCTCTCAGTTGCCTACTTGAAGGACCGGAGGCTGAGCGGAGGAGCAGGTAGCCCGTGGCCCCGCTCCTGCTGCATGGCGCCCTTCCAGCCTCAGCCTCTGCCCGGCTCCTTCCTCTGTGCAGTGCTAGCGGCCAGGCGGCATCTCGCTGGGGCGTGGAACGTGCTGTGTCCTGCCCCGCTCAGCGCCCCAGAGGAACCCCTGCTCTTAGGCAGCCTTGTGGGCTCTGCCCCGGGGCGGGGCTGGACATTGGCTGGTCTTGGGGAAGCCTTGCTGCCAGGTGGCCACGGGCTGTGGGGCTTCCAGAGCTCGGAGTGTTAGCACCACAACCGCTCAGACCCGGCAAGGCCCGCGCTGCAGTCACCCCCCCCACACACCCCCGCCCTGCCGCAGCTCAGGAGGTGGCAGGCGCTCGCGCGGCGGGGGCTGGGTGGGGGCGTGATGATCGCCCCTGCAGGTGCCCAGCAGAACTCCCAACAGGGCAGAAGTGCAGTTGTGGGCAGCTCGCAGCCACCCCAGCGGCAGCCCAGCTCCCCACCGGCCGTCCTGTCCAGGGAGGCTTGGCGGACCGCGCTGCGCCTGCATGTGTCCGGCCGAGCACCCCAGCGCCCTGCGGGGGACGGGGCTGCTGCGCCGGGGAGGTCGGGCTCGCTGGCCGCTCTGCTTGGCGTCGTCCCCGCCGCCCTCCCCGCGGTGCTCACGCCCCCCCTTTCCGCCCGCAGTGCCCTCGGCCAGCATGACCCGGCTGGCGCGCTCCCGCACCGCGTCCCTCACCAGCGCCAGCTCCGTGGACGGCGGCCGCCCGCAGGCCTGTGCCCACTCCGAGAGCGGCGAGGGGCTGGGCCAGGTCAACCACACCATGGAGGTGTCCTGCTGAGGCCGCCAGGCCGCCCCGAGGTCCCGCGGCCACCCCCGCGCCGGCTCGTGTTCCCTTTAGTTTATTTGTGTGAAAGCGAAAGGGAAGACACGGGGTTACGTCTGATTTTTAAAAATGAGAGGATCCACCTTAGAAGGGGCAGCGAACATTACCCCCAACCCCTTCTCGCCCCCAGTGCTTTCTCCGACGACTGTGCCTCGCCCCCCCTGCCCTCTCTGGGCCAGGACCCAGACTCCTTCCCCGATTAAAGAGCGAGCCTAGGCCCACTCCTTGGCCAGGCAGGTTTGACCATGGGACAGGATTTTGGAATGGTGGGTGATAGGCTCAGACCCTGATCTGGGAGCCCTGGACCTCTGCAGGCCCTCCCCTTTCAGTCTGCCACTTAGCACACCTGTTTGTGATTTGCAGTACAGGTGACAGTCTGCATGGTGCCCACAAGGGGTCCCTCTGACTGAGCAGCTGCCTTCCTGGTGTGGTAGGGCCAGGCAGGCAGGGACTGCAGACCATGGAGAACCCTGAGGGCCGGAACCCCAACCCTGTCCCCTGTATACCACACACTATCATCTCCTGGCCCTGTCCCATCCTGAGCTGTCCCTAGTGGCAAAAGGAGAAGGCTGGGATTGCCCACGCACTCCTTGAGAACTTTGTGGTGACCCCTTTGGGAACCACAGGTAGTTGAGAGCCCTGCAGCCCCTTTTGTTGCCTCGAGTGCCACAGAGGGTGGCCCACTGGACAGCTGCATGGTATTTTGGGAGCAAAGCACTGGCCAGGCTGTGCCCTCGCGTTCCACAGGCATTACAGGAGAAGCAAGTGTCCTGGAAAGAAGGAGCCCGAGGCAGCCAGCTGCCACCACCTCCACCTGCTGGAGTGGGCTGGGGCTTGCGGGGCCCTCTGGTGATTGCTGAAGTTTCTTGAAGTGGACTAGGGCTAAGCAGAGGGGAGAGGCTCCGCCCACTCTGGGCCCCTCCTGCCTCCTGCAGCCCAGGCTTGGGGCAGCCACTTCCACCCATTGTACCAGGTAGAGTTTCCCAGCCCAGAAACCAGAGGGATGGTCTCAGAACCAAATCTGTTGTCACAAGCCCCCAAACAGGAGAAAGCCTTGAAACCACAGGGGGCTGTTGGGGGGAAGGTTTTGTGTGTGTGTTAAGGGAGGTGTTCTGAGGCCAAAAGGACTCCTACATCCATTCCTGGGCACACGCCACTTTCCGTAATCATAAGCCATTACCAGCCTGGTCAGGAGCTGGAGGGGGTGTAGTCTGTTCCCAGTTCTGTTCACTCACGTGCTTCCTTTGAATAACGGATGTGACTGTTTGAAGCTGGTAGAATCCCTCTTACTGTAGATAGCGCCACAAGTATTGGGTTGTTTTTTGCTGTGTTCTTTCAAATGAGGTATCTATAAATATCTATACATTATATATATGTATATTGGTCCTCCTGCGTGTGCTTTTCCACCAGAGGTTGTCTCTTCTTTGGTCCAGGTGAACTTGAAATGGAGTTTATTATTTTCCTCTCTGTACAAAGTTATCAGCCTGATTTTGTGTATTCTGGTGGCTAATGTGAGATGTTGAGGTGACAAAATGTAAAACCAACAAAAACCTTTGTCGATGTAGAAAGAGTTAACTGTGCTGAAAAACTAATAAAGACACTAAGAAAAGTGGGAGTGTGGTGCCAGATGGAAGCTTTCCAAGACAGAATGTTTTGGCTACCAGGACTTGGGTGGGATAAGGGTGGCAGGTGACGACAGGAACCGTCTCTATTCATTTCTGTACTTCCAGAGCTTGTCACATTCATTATCTTACCAATCCTAACCCTAATTCTACAGGGTAGATGTCTGTGTCACATCTGAGAAAACAGATTAAGGACAAAGCATTTGACCCACAAGAGGCCAGGCTGAGTTAACTGGCATTGTTTGGCTTCAAAACCTGTACAGAACCTCTATTCACAGCCCCCTTTTCTTAAAATTAAAGGTGTGCTACTTCCTCGAGTTTAACCACCATTTATTTCATTATTTACCCAATAAATATTGTGTCTCTCTTATGCACCAGTTAATAAAAAAGTAAGACTTAAGAACCTGCCATATGCTATACAGAAGTTGAAAAACGGGATACAAAAGCCAGGCCTGATGGTGCACGGCTGTAATCTCAGCACTCGGGGGGCTGAGGCAGGAGCATCACCCTGAGTTCAGGGCCAGCCTCAGCTTACAGAGTGAGACTTTGTTTTGGAAATAAAAACCCACCACGACTACACTAGCAAATACAGAGGAAATGAAAAGGTTCTGTTCTAGATCCAGGGAACCTCTAGGCCACATGGCTCCAAAGTACATACTTAAACTGCTGTAAAACGGTTAGATGACAGTCGGTAACCAGAGTCGAGGTCAGGAAGACCCAGATGCATGCGCTCGTCCCGGGACAGCGGCCCAGCTGTGAGAAAGAAACTTTTCCCTAAGCCCCGGCTTGTACGCTAGAAAATCTGTTTTCTAATAGGATCCCAAAGAGTAGCGTAGTGTGGTCCCTGGCTCAGGACCAGACTTGAGGGGGCACCGGGCCACGCCTTTAAATGCCCAGGCCGTGAGTTTTCAAAACCCCAGTTTGGAAACACCACAGTCAAAAACGCCTGCAGCTGCACCACTGTGGCATCTGTTCCCATCAGATCTCGGAAGCTAAGCAGGGTCGGGCATGGTTAGTACTTGAATGAGAGACCACCTGGGAACACCAGTTGCTGTAGGCTTGGGAGAAGGACCCGGCAACCCACTCCCAAAAAACAATACGCCACTGAAAACCCTATGAACAGCAGAGAAGCACTGACAATGGTGTTTCACCTGTTGTACGTAGGGTCGCTATGAGTCGGACACCCACTGTCACCCAACAACAACAACAGCCCAAAGCGCGGTTCTCCGGAGGCTCGATCCCCGGCGCCGGCCCCGCCCCACGTGGCTCGGGCGTCCGTCCGGCCTGCGTCCTGCCCGGGGCGGGGCCAGCGCCGCCGGAAGCGCCTGCTCGGGCCCAGTGAGCAGCAGTGCGGACGCGGGCCATGGCGACTCCGGCCAAGCACCGGAGGGTGAGTGGTGAGCGGCGGCCCGGGCCGCTCCCTGCCGCACTCCGGGCGCCCCCCACGCATCCTCGCCCGCCTCCCGCGAGCCCGGGACCCCCGCCCGCTTCCCCGCCCCGGCCCAGGCCCTTCTGCGCACGCGCCTTGGTTCCCCGCAGGCTCCCCGGGGCGGGGCCGCGCCACTGCGCTGGTTCCTCGCAGGTGGCGGGGCCGGTGGGCGGCGGCGAGCCCGACCCGGACCCCGTGGCCGACTTCCTGCGGTGGTGCGGGCGCGTGGGGCTAGAGCTGAGTCCTAAGGTAAGTGGGGGGCGGCGGGGCGGCGGAGGTGCGGCCGCGCGCGGCGCCGCCCTGACGGCCCCTCCCCTGGCTCAGGTGGCGGTGAGCAGGCAGGGGACGGTGGCCGGCTACGGTATGGTGGCCCGGGACAGTGTGCAGCCCGGGGAGCTGCTGTTCGCCGTGCCGCGCGTGGCGCTCCTGTCGCCGCACACCTGCTCCATCGGCGGCCTGCTGGAGCGAGGTGGGCACCGGGCGGGGCACCGGGCGGGCCACCTGTCTCCCGGCGCCGGGGCCCTCACCGTGTGTCTCCCCCAGAGCGAGGCGCGCTGCAGAGCCAGTCGGGTTGGGTGCCGCTGCTGCTGGCGCTGCTTCACGAGCTGCAGGCCCCAGCCTCACCTTGGAGCCCCTATTTTGGGCTCTGGCCCGAGCTGGGCCGCTTGGAGCACCCCATGTTCTGGTGAGAGCCCGGGGGAAGGACTGGGGAGCGTCCGTATCATCCCATCCCAACCATCCGCGGTAGAGTATGAGGGGCTGGGCGGGCTGTCCCTGCAGGCCAGAGGAGGAGCGGAAGCGCCTGTTACAGGGCACAGGTGTCCCTGAGGCCGTGGAGAAAGATTTGGCCAACATCCGCAGCGAGTACTATTCCATCGTCCTGCCCTTCATGGAAGCCCACTCCGATCTCTTCAGCCCCAGTGTTCGCTCCCTGGAACTCTATCACCAGCTCGTGGCGCTTGTGATGGCCTATAGGTCAGTGAGAATAACCTTGGAGGCTGAGCACTTCCCTTTAGAGCGCTGATGAGGGACTAGAAGGGGAAAAACAGACACTGACCACCCCCCCTAATCCCTCACACAAGACTGGGGCCTTAGCCAGGTTCTCTCTGTGGCAGCTTTCAGGAACCACTGGAGGAAGAGGAGGATGAAAAGGAGCCCAACTCCCCTCTGATGGTGCCTGCTGCAGACATACTAAACCACTTAGCCAATCACAATGCTCACCTAGAGTACTCTGCAGTGAGTGCATCCCACCTAGTTCTTGTGTGTATTGATCCAGCATTGAGTCAAACCGGTGTGTCATGACCTGTTTCCTACTCAGTCTGAAAACGAGTAGGTGAAATTAGCTCCTCTGCTATGTGTTTTTGGTGTTTGCGTTATGTAAAATCATTTGAACACATTTTAATGCCCCCAAATAAGTTGTGGTCAGTTCTCTCGTGAGCTATTACTACCATCATGTACTCAGTACTAGCGTTAGTTGGTGTGTTTCATTTGCCGCTGGCTGCTGTGTCTTGTCAGTGAGCCTGGGGACAGAGCCTGGGGACTACTGGAAAAGCAGTAGTCTTTTATTTTTTTTTGGTGGTACTGGGGGGTTGAACCCAGGATCTCATGCCCTAAATTACACGGTTTGCCTATCCCCTTAACTTGGGATCTTCCTGCCTCCGCCTCCTGAGTCACCTGGGATTACAGGCATACACCACCTCCTTCTCAAGGGGAGAGAGAAGTGGGACTGTTCATAGGCTGGAGGTCTAAAGTGACCCCAGTTTAGCATGGTGTCAATTCTATATGCAAAATTGTGAGAAATGACACGTTTATGGGATTAAAAACTCAAGAATACAAATTTGAGTATGATGGCGCATACTTGTAATCCCTGTACTCGATGGCTGAGGAGGGAGGATGAGTTTGAAGCTAGTTTGGGCCACACAGCAAGATCATGTCTAAACACAAACTGAAGTTAGTTAATGTGTTTTATTTTAAACGGTACTGGGGGTTGAACCCAGGGCCTCACACATACTTTGGAAGTGCTCTACCCCTGGGCTGCATCCCCAGCCCATTGTTTTATTTTTTGAGTCAGGGTCTTGCTAAATTACGCAGGCTAGCTCTGGCCTCAAACTTGGAATCCTCCTGCCTCCACGTCCTGGGTTGCTGGGATTACAGGCGTGCACCATTGCGCTGGGTTGATTACTTCTTAATCCTCACCTCCACTTGACTTTTCTGTTCTGGTCTGGATTTGACTGTTCATTTTTGAATGCTCGCTTTTTAAGCACAGATGATGACTGAGAAGAAATGTACCTAATAACACCCAAAGCTGTCCTTTAAGTTGGTCTCACCCCTTTCGTATCATGGTACAGGATGTGATGTGAACTAAAAGGTAGAATGGTGGTAGATGCAGTCTCAGTTCGGCACACACCTCCAGAAGGCCCTTCCTAAACCGGGAGTAATCCTCATGGGGATGGCCTGGGAAGGGCATGGCCCTAGCTCCCTCCTTTTGTCCCAGGAGTATCTTCGGATGGTGGCTACTCAGCCTATTCCTAAAGGCCACGAGATTTTCAACACCTATGGGCAAATGGCTAACTGGCAGCTGATTCACATGTATGGTTTTGTTGAACCGTATCCTGACAACACAAATGACACAGCTGACATTCAGATGGTGACGATTCGTGAAGCTGCACTGCAGGGTAAGTGTCTCATTAATTCAGTCTTCAGCACAGACAGCTGTCTTTGCCCACTCTAGGATACAATAGCTTACTAAATATAAACAACATTCGCTTGTTGAAAGTGGTGCTTGCAGAAATTCTCACCACTGCCTCCTCTACAGGAACAAAAAGCGAAGCTGAAAGGCTGCTCCTGGAGGAGCGCTGGGATTTCTTATGCAAACTGGAGATGGTGGGGGAAGAGGGCGCATTTGTGATTGGGCGTGAAGAGGTACTGACTGAAGAGGAGCTGACCGCCACACTCAAGGTGGAGTGCTGAGAATGCTCATGTAATGCTGATAAACCACTGAGAGTGAAATCAAGCTAGAGGAAAAGTGAGATATATAGAAAGGACACTTTTAATAAGTGCTCCTAAGAAATTGGGTGCCATGATGCACACCCGTAATCTCAACGCCTTGGGAGGCTAAGGCAAGAAGATCATGTGTTTGAGGGTAGAGGTGGCTTGCACAAATTACTGAGACCTTGTCTCAAAAAATAAAAAGGGGGCTGGGAGTGTGGCTCAGTGGTAGAACACTTGCTAGCATGGGTGAAGCCTTGGGTTCAACCTGCCAGTACTGGGGGGGGGGGAACAAAACTCCAAAAGTGGGTAGGTCTCCTCTAGCTCAGTTCAGAAATATACCAATTCTACATCCTAACTGAAGGATCCTGTGGTTGCTTCTAGGTACTGTGTATGCCTGCTGAAGAGTTCAGAGAGTATAAAGACAGGGATAGATGGGAAGAGGATGAAAGAGAAGAGGATAATCTGATGATCACAGATATCCCTCAGCTGAAAGCCTCTTGGAAACGACTTCTTCGAGACAGTGTTCTGTTGACTCTGCAGACCTATGCTACAGATTTAAAAACTGACCAGGATTTACTTGGTAATAAAGAAGTCTACGTGAGCCTCAGCTGGAGGGAACAGCAGGCCTTACAGGTTCGCTACGGTCAGAAGATGATCTTACATCAGTTGTTGGAATTGACAGGTTAGTAGGGTCCCCTTGTCTAGAGGAGCAGTGATGAGAACTCTTACTGTAAGCTGATGCTCCTTCTTGCTTGAAGAGGGCATTTTGGGTCTTTTGTTTTTCTTATTAAATACGAAAAGAAAAAGTAGTAAAGGCGTTGTGCTAGGATTAATTGTTAAGGTGAAGGTGATGTGTTTAAGGATTGGGATCAGCGGACTTGGGAATCAGTGCCAATTGTTACTTAAGAAGAACACATTCTGTAGCTGTCTTGTTCTGTATTAACCAAAGCCAGCAGAAAGAGGCTACGAACATTTAATAACATGGACTTTGGAGGCCAATCTGGCTCAAATCTGAGACTCCTTTGAGCAAGTCTCTCAACCTTTGTTGAAGCCCCCATTTCCTACTGAAGACAGAACTGGAGCTGGGCTGAGCAGCAGGTGGCTCTAGCTGCACCTTCAGTCCTCTCAAATCCGTCTGATTGCCCTAGATGGCACAATCCACCCTTCACAGCGGTGGTGGTGGTGGTTAGGTGCCATTGAGTCATCCCCAACTCATAGCAACCCTGATAGGGTCTTCAATGCTGTTTCGGGATTGCCTCCGGAGTGGATTGCCACGTCCTCCTCCCATTTTTGCAGTGCTGGGAATCAAACCCAGGACCTCAGAGACTGCAGAGCGGTGCTCTATCAACTGAGCTAAATCCCAGCCCACCCTTCAAAGGTACCAACCCCAAAACACCAAGGCCACTCAAGCCCCACTCCCATGAGGCTCCAGTAGTTTATTTTTAAGCTTTTTTGTTCTCTATAGCCATAAAACTTGACCATCATTAAAAGTGAGGTAAATTATAAGTGAGATCAAATTCAAGTAATCCTTACCTACTCAACTTTAAAGAAAAGAAAAATAGTATTTGAGAATGTTTTATAATTCAATTTGACCACAGAGATTCCCTGGTGTTTTCACGCCTTAAAACAGAAAAACCCTATACAAAAATAATTTTCTTGCTGGGCATGGTGGCTTGTCATCCCAGCACTCAGGCAGCTGAGGTGAAGGAAGACTCAAAGGTTTAAGGCCAGCCTGGGCTACACAGCAAGATCCTGTCTTAAAACATTTGTTTAAACAAACAGCCACCTTAGTGGTGGAAATTTCTGTCATTTAGCAAGAAGTTGTTTCCCCGTGGCCCAGGCTGTCCACGTCCTCCTCACCAGCACGGGCTGCTGCGACTGAGAAAGGCACAGTGGACTCGCATGCATGTCATGTCTTTAATGTTTGTCTACAGTCTGCACACACATACAAGAAGTGCGGGAGCCGGGCCCAGGAACTAGAAAGGCCACAAAGTACAGCATGGGGACCAGTTCATTCACGGGAACACTTAAAATCCTTACAAAAGGGCTGTGTTGGTCCTTTGGAACTTTCTGTTCATCTGTGCTCTAAGGCCTAAGCAGGGTGAAGAGGACAGTTCTTGACATTCAGTCTCTGTTCCCACAGTTGGTGAGTTTCAGGAAGGGAATTGGGGGGAGCCCTAGGCCCTACCTGGTCTCTCAAGTTGGCTGTTCTCCAGCAGAAGCGAGAAGCTGGCACATCTGCTTTCCCTGCAGTCAGCTTTAGAATGGCTTTGGGGAAAAAATCACAGAAACCCACAGGATCCTAACTGTGAGCCTTCCCCATGCTCCTTGGCATATCGAGTCCTAGCACATCCACAGTTTTAATAACTTAGTTATCTTTAAGGTCCCCATACACAGTTAAGTATGTTACATAAACTTAATATTTTGCTATTCTTTGGGATACCAGGACTGTCAGAAGTCATGCCCTCAGTCAAGAGCATGGCATTAGCTGCTTCTTTATTACAAGGTACCAGTTTATGGACTTGCCTTGGACACATTTTGTACAAACCCAAGAAGTTCCAGACAAAGGTTTCTCTTTCATATATTTACACAAGTTCAAAATGATATTCACAGCATCTTCTAAATTTTGGCCAAGAGTCAAAAAAATGCATTTAAACTTTGGAACGTGCCCACATAGACAGGAGGCCTGACCCCAACAGTAGGCGGTGCAGACATCCAAGAACCAAAGGGCTGGGAAAGTCAGGAGGAGCTGAAAGGATTCTTCAGTTTATGAACTTGGTGCACCAGGACTGGGGCTGATTCAGTGGAAGCAGTTCCTCTAACTGGCACCTGTCCCTTCCATCACTTGCTGAGCCTGCTTCTGTCCCATGCAGCACTGTGCAACAGACTGGAATAACCTGAAAAATGGAGACAATTACAAATTTGCTTCTGAGGAAAGTTTAGGCCTAAGAACATCTTGCTTGCTTTAGCTACCACTGCCTCTCAAGCTAGACAGACCCAAGCCAGACATATTAAATGACTATCACTTTTCCATCTCATTGTTAGATAGTTAAATTACTTTTAACTTACTTTTCGATTTCTGGGGCACAGTGTACAAACTCATGGTTCCAGAACTTAAACGCTGGGTTTTTAATCAGCTCAATGAAGGTAATAAGAAGACCCCAAGGATGTGGCCTATTTACAATCAACCGTTCCAAGAGAACCCTGCAGAAGGAAAAAGGTTTAGTTAATGCACAGAGAAACACACAAAGTCATGCCTCTATTACCTCTTTTCCCAACACGTTTCCCTTATTAAAACACTTACAAGCATTTTTACCTTTACAAAAGACAGGTGAATTAGTCTACAATCTATATAGCCTAGTTAGTGCAGGCAGATTCGGGTCAGAATACTAGGTGGCCTGAATATTGAGCCCTAAAACACTAAGAATTAACACACAGAGCCAGATGAGTGGCCCAAGGCCTGTAATCTAAGTTTAAGGCCAGAGGCAGCCTGTGTAATTTAAGACTCTGTTGCAAGGTATGTACGAGGCCCTAGGTTCAGCCCACTCGACTACCACACCAAAAGCGGGGGTGGGGTAGGGGGTAACAGTATCTGAAAGCTTTTCAGAAAAAGATGCAGGGGGAAAAAAGCCACTGAAGTTTACAGTACACGGTACCCTAATCTGGAATGAACACCCAACGAAAGCTGCAGAAATAAGAAACGAGTTCTAACACTATAAAGTGTATGTGTACATTGGAGCAGCAAATATCACTTAAATATTCATGTCCTTTGACCTGCTAACTATAATTCTAAATGTGTCCTAAGGAAATACTGAAGCATAAGAACAAAGATCAAGGACAAGGTTTTGCTACAGCTTTACACATAATCACAAACAAAATGGCACACTGGTTTCCTAAGCATCCAATAAAATCAGTTCACTTTTGGTACAGAAATCTAAGGAATGCCGCATATAGCACCACAGTCAGTCTCTGTATATAACCTCATGGTAATCTACCTATGTCCCCATTTCTAATACTACTGTTAGGAAAATGGAAGTATGACCTTGTTATTTCTCCTGCTTAAAACCTTTTAATCCAGAGATAGTTTAAAAAAAAAAAAAAGAAAAGAAAAAGACAAGGGCACTAGTTTGAGGAAGTTGAACAATCCGCTTCTCTCTCACCTTGTGATCTGTTCCTGGATGGCTTCAGTGTTTGCCTCTGCAAAAAGGTACAGCATGGTGCAGCTGAAGTAGTGAGTGTGGCTGTTTGGGTACCGTAGCTGGTTTGCAATTGCGTTCAAGAAGAGATACCGGCCTGCAAAATAAGGAAATTCGACTAAGGACTTCCTCTGAAAGGCCAACGGGAGAGGACACACAGTTTTGTTGAGGGTTTGGGTTTTTGACAGATTTTTTCATATTATTTAACCACTGGTTCTCCAGACCCTGAAGTTTTCATTTCTGTGGGTTTCAATGCAGTATTTTCCTTATAAGAAATAATAAATGAGCCAGGCATGGTGGTGCAAGTTAGTAATCCTGGCACTTGGGAGGCAGAGAGGTAGGAGATCAGAGGCAAGTTTAAGGCCAGCGTGGGCTACTCCATGAGATCCTGTCTCGACCACCCCGTACATACACACACACATAAAAAAATTTAAAAATATTTTAAAATGAGATTTTTAAATATTTTGAGACTCATCATGTTAACATAAATAACATGTTAATAAAAAGTATTTCACCAAATAATTTAGTGAAGAGTTGTCACTTTCATATTCTGCAGATCTCTTTGCATTTCTGCTTTTGCATTCAATCAATCAAAGTATTCTAGCTCATGTAGTCTCTGGAAAATTCCTTCATATACTTGTGACAAAACGAGAGCAGTAAAACTAAATGTCTTACTATTATGAAAATAGTTTAGACCCCCAAGGGTCCTAAAAGGGTCTTCAATTAGATGCCCGTAAAGACTCCCAGACTAGCTGGGCATGGTGGCATATGCCTGTAATCCCAGCGGCCTGGGAGGCAGAGACAGGAGGATCACAAGTTCGAGACCAGAGGTAGTCTGCATAACTTAGTGAGATCCTGTCTCAAAAAGTAAAAGACGGGCTGGGGGGCGCAGCTCAGTGGTCCAGCACTTGCAGAGCATGCAAGTGCAAGGCCCTGGGTTCAACCCCCAGTACCGCAAAAAAAATAAAAATAAAAATAAAAAAAATTCCCAGACTACATTTTGAAAACAACTAGTGTATACATTACTGGAGTTTTTTTTTTCTTTTTTTCCCTTAGATTATTATTGTTAGGTGCTGTCAATTCGACCTTCATAGTGTTTTCAATGGCTGATAGTTTTGGGAGTTGGCTGCCACACTCTTCCCCATTTTTGCACCACTGGAACTTGAACCCAGGGCCTCAGACAGTGCACAGCAGCACTCTACCAACTAAGCTAAACCCCAGCAGAGATTTTGTGTGTGTGTGTGTGTGTGTGTGTGTGTGTGTGTGTGTGTGTGTGTGTATTTTTAGATTACGTCCCACTACGTTAGTCCAGGCTAGCCTCAAACTTGAAATCCTCTGCTTCAGCCTCCCAAGTGCTGTGATTATAGGCATGTGCTGCCATGGCTGGCTTAGAATAAATCTTCACTGGATTTATTTGCCTTTGATATTACTCATATTTGTAAAGCTGTCACAGTGACACTTCCCTAAAGGCTGCCCTCCTTTTATAGCTGAGGTCTGGAGGTAATAATATTCAATTGTGTTTAATCTTGATCTTAAGATTTCTCAACTCCCTTCTAAAAATAGGCAGGCAGACTATATACAAGATTAATTAGCTTCTCAAGAATCCATAGCAAAGTTAACAATCTTCCTGAAGTATACCGGGCAAAAATGAGCAGAACTATAGCTAATTAACACTCAGGTGGGGGGCTCTTTAAGACTGAATACAGAATACCAAAAGAAATGGCACTCAACCAGGAAAGATGCACACTGCATTATGAGTTATACTCTATACTTCTTGGGAGAACAGGTAGAGAAGTACTAGTTATTAACCTTTATATATCTCATATTTAACATGTTGGTTGGTGGGTGCCATTGCATTTGGTCTGACTCAAAGTGTCTTCAGAAATGTTAGGGAATGGCAGGGTAATAACACAATTTAACAGGAGCCTATATTGAAATAGACTACCAAAAGGAATGGGTTTATTTTCATACTAAGATACTGCAATCATGCAAACCAAAATATTAACTAGTAGGCAGGATTTTGAATAATTCTTTTCCTTATGCTTTGCTCTATGTAGAGCAGAACTTGGCAGATCTATAAATATACTGACAGGACATTCTCTATTGTGGCTTAAAGCATGTTGTATACTTTTGTGATCATATTGTGGCAAACACACAGAGAACTTGACCATATGAACCAGACAGTTTCACTTACCCTCAGTGTCTAAGTCCACAGCCAAGTTCTGGAAGATGTCCATGTGTGCTGAGTGGGTAATGGTGCTCATTGAAGGCGTGCTACCCTTGTTGTGGATGTGTGCAATGGCCTGAGTCCCTACATAGAGCACCAGTGCATTGATGAGCTGGAGGTTGTAGCGATTACCAGGCTCATTGGACACCTAAAACAAGCAAAACAGAAAACTTACTCCCACAGAAGTGACTCTTGCACCATTTTCTCTAATCTCTTCTTATGCCTTCATGGAAAGGCTAAATTGCTCTCAATGTTCCTTGTAATTTAAATGTTAAGCATTCAGTTCACCCACTTAACGGATAATTAACCTGTAGGTTGCTGCGCAGATCAGAAAGAAAAGTGACTGGTGATCGAGTTTTAAGGTAGGAATCCAAATCCTTTTTGAACTGAGGTGGCATCACTCCAGTGAAATTGGTGAGAATCCGGGGTGCGATGTTAATTTCACTCAACATGTCCACCTGCAAAGAATCATAATCAGAATCAACTGCAGAAGTCAACAAATTGAACCTAGTTAGGACATGGTAGGATTGGTTTTCTAAAACTATACACATAATAAATATCTTGAAGAGCTAGAATGTCACCTTTCATTAGTCTTTAATTAACATGTATTTCTTTTCTAAAATTAGATACTTTGTGTGGAGAAGTCTAATTTCCACCATTAACTAGTTTTTCCTAAACTTTAAGAAGTGATCTACACTTACCACCAAGAGCTCTGGTCTTTGAAAAGAAGCCCCAGCAGAACACAGGACATCATACTTACTATGTTTTTCAAATGCATGAGAAGGGAGTTATAAAAGAGGGGGAGGAGTAAAGAATACATAAAACACTACAGTGTCCACATCAGGGCAGTATGACCTTATGTGGTCTCTTATCTTCTTTACTTTAACAGTCTACACACACAACAAACATCTGTGAAATGTGGGTACTGCAAAGGTCTGTTCTGCAATTCTGTCATGTGGACCCGACAATGGTCCAACATCTAGGGTTGTTGTTAGGTACCATCCAGTTAGCTCAGTACAACCGAATGAAACACTTCCTGACATTGTGCCATTCCCAACACTATTGTCAGTGCCTCTCTGCTATTCATTGGGTTTTCAATGGCTGATTGTTTCAGAAGTGGATTGCCAGGTCCTTCTCCCTACCTGCAGCACCTGGTATTCCCAAGCAGTCTCCCATCCAAGGGCTAACCAGACCAACCCTGCTTAGCTTCCAAGATCAGGTGGGATCGGATGCCAGGGTGCTTTGGCTACAGACAGCATCTAGGCTAGGATTCTATAATTATAGCTAAATTTAGTATCAATATGAAAAAAAGAAATTAGAAAAATGCTGCAAACCAATGTTCGGCAGCAGTATCACATCCCATCAGGATTAATAACATGATTATTTCCCCCAAACAATATCCTTACCTAACACTGGGGCTTCAAACCAAAACTGAACCTAAACCCTAAACGTATTCTGGTTCAAGCATTAAAAAAATTTTTCTGAGCTGGAACCTGAACCCAGGGGTTTAAATCCTGTGTAGCTAACTGACCTTGAACCCTTTTGCTTCAAGCATTTTAAAAAACGTTCCTGAACCCAAACCAAGTGAAAGCCGGCTTATCAGAGTAAGGGATGAAATACTAAGACACAGTTTTTCCTTTAATTATTTGGAACTCTACCTTCAGATTAGGAGTGAATGGGTCTGGGAGCCTCATGTTTCTTGGGAAGGCACTCAGGATCAAATTTCTTAACTGTATACAATTAGGTGGGATCACATCACAAAACCCATAATGGTAATCACAAAGGAACTCCGGGAAATCATGCAAAAGGACCAGCAGCACTCTTAGAGTACCCTGTTTAAAAGAAAAAGAAAGCAAGTAGGAAAACCTTCAGTGCTAAGTAACATTTTTTCCTCTTATGAATTTAACTTGCCAAAAATATACTCAAATAACATAAAAAAATTTACAAACTTTAATTAATACTAAAATATCAGGTTATTTACCAAAATGTTTAGCTATAGAAATCATGAAAAACTACACATTAAAAGTTTATAGCTGCTGTGGGTGGTAACCCCAGTGGCTGGGGAGGCGGAGGCAGGAGGATTTCAAGTTCAAGACCAGAGGCAATCTGCGTAACTTAGTGAGACCCTGTCTCAAAAGGTAAAAAAATGGGCTAAGGGTGCAGCTCAGTGGCCCATCACTTGCAGAGCATGCAAGCGTGAGGCCCTGAGTTCAACCCCCAGTACCACCAAAAAAACACAAAAACCAAAACCAAAAACAAAAAACCAAATTAACCAACCAAACAAAAAACCCCAAAACCAACCAAACAAAAAGTATAAAAAAAGGGAGTTTGGTGTACAGCTCAGAGGTTAGAAGACTTGTCTAGCATGCTTTAGGCCCTGGGTTCAACCCCCCAGTACTGCCAAAAATAGGAGGAGAGGGAGAAGGACCAAAGGAGGAGGAAAAACAGCACATAATTTAATATTTTTTTAAGTACTGAAAAAGGGAAGAGGGAAGAACACTAAACATTAGTTCTATAAAAAATCTGAATCTAATAATTCAGATACACAGGTGGCACACAGAACACCTTTGTACCTTGAGATAGGAAGATTTGTTACACAAGTTCCAAAAGGCCACGTTTAGTATAAGAAAATTAATTTTGACAACAGTAAATGTAAAAAGTTCCTTAAATGACATTTTCCTTTTAAGGGAGTAAAAAAGGCAAGCCATGAGAGTGGGAGATGTTCAAATACATATCAATAAAGGGCTTGTTTCCACAATGTATGAACTGTTATTTTAAAAATAGGGGCTAAAGATACAGCCCAGTGTAGAGCACTTGCCTAATACATGTAAGACCCTGGGTTCAATCCCCAGTGCCATTTTTATATAAAAAATAAATAAAAAATAAAAATGCATACACTCCTAGAAAAGAGCAAAATACTGCAAGAACCTCATAAAAAGGCCAATCTACACATGAAAATTTCATTAAGAAATCATTAAGGAAGTGTAAATTAAATCCCTAACGAGATTTCACCAAGATAGCTAAAATGAAAAATCAGATATGGGAAGATGTGGAAAGACTGATTTGCTACTAGAAAGTATTAACTGGTAAAAGCACTTTGTAAAACTGGACTCTCTTGCTCAGTTGCACTTTTGTGTACTCTCGGATCAGGGGCTAGCTGTCCAAGTATGGTGGATTGTGTACTTCTCTGGATGTACATTATTCTTCATAAGTTTAACAGTAAAAACAGTAAGGTCTCCTAGTCCCAGGTGAGAAAGTGTTTGTACCTCTGGAGGATACTGTAATTTGTAAATCCAAATTAATTACCTTATAGAGGATTTGCATAGGTTTGGTGAGTTCCACATTTCTAAGGAAAGGTGCTAAATATTTGAATAAATCAATCAGTAGCTGTGCATACATAGGCCATCCCTAAAAGAAAGAAAAAATGTACATGAGTCATAATTATACTCAGATGTTGTTCAGCCACCAAAAAAGCTGCCCAAGCAGCTGCACTGTGACTTGATTATCACCTTCTTCATGCTAATATAAGTAGAGAATCCTGATGTGAGTACCTCTCCTATATATACTGGCTGCTAGACTGGTCTTAGAAAAGACTAAATATTAAAGTAGTGGCAAATGACAACTGGAGACACATTGACTCCAGGGATTTCAGGACATATTGGTCGTTGTGCCTGTAAAAGAATTAAAGAGGAGAGAAGGAGACTTTGAGGAAATTTCAGATATAATACTCAGCCAAATGAAAAACTGACAACTGGAGGTCTGTTTTCTTAATTCCTGCTTAACTGCCCCCCAACCATACCAATAAAACCAAGTTCATCGAAACATCCTTTCACCTTTTGCCACCATACTCACTTCAGCACACAGTAGCCACGCTTCCTTTTTGTCTGAAGGGCCTAACAAGCAAGTGTACTTGCTCTAGTACTCATTTGCCATTTAATTGCAAGATAAGAGAGAAACTTCTCATATTAACTGAGTTGTATTCCCAATTCACTTATTAACTCTAGTAGAACTTGACCAAAATCCTTCAAATAAAATAGCCAAGAGCACAGGAGATGTGTATGTGTGTGTGTGTGGGCGGGTAGAGGACGGGACAGCACGGCAGCCCATACCATAGTGGTAGAATGTGCCGCCTAGCATGTGAGGCCCTGGGTCCCATCCTCAGCACCACATACACAAAAGTAGCACTGTGGTCCTCAACCTTAAGTGTGACAGCCTGCAACATTTATGTGAACCTGTGAAACTAGCAAGGGAGGCAGGAGGACTGCAAGTTCAAGACCAGAAGCAGTCTTTGTAAGTTAGCAAGACCCTGTCTCAAAAAGTGAAAAAATGGGCTGAGGGTGCAGCTCACTGGTACAGCACTTGCAAAGCATGCAAGTTTGGGGCCCTGGGTTCAACCCCCAGTACAAAAAAAAAAAAAAAAAAAAAAAAAAAAAAAAAAAAAAAAAAAAAAAAAAAA